>BHEV01026259.1:0-15183 GCA_004319985.1 Emydocephalus ijimae
ACAGTGTTCAAGAACATTACCCGAGCGCACCAGGTGACCTTGAGCAAAAAGTGGCTCAACTAACCTGAGTCTCCCCTACACTCTTTGCATCTCTGCCTGGTTATGATAAATGCAGGGGTGGGATCCTACCGGTTTGGTCCGGTTTGATAGAACCGGTAGCTCCGAAGGGCAGCTGACAACGAACTGGTTCACTGGGACGAGGTTTTGGTCTGCTGTTTGGCCTGCCCGCCCGGGCTCTAGGCTGTCCTTTAGTGGGCTGCGTTTTCCCACTCGTCAGCTGAAGAAGGTAAATGCTGGAGCCAGTCGGGTCATGTGCGTGCAGTGTGCATTTGATATGTGTGCAGCATGCATTTGACACACATGCGCACGGTCGCCAAACCGGTTGTTATGCCGGTCGGATCCCACCCCTGGAATGCAATAAAATAAATGCAATAAAAACTAGGTTGCCTCACTTTATTGAGGCTTCCTGTCTAAATGATGGCCACTTGCAGCATGCCTCTTCGTTAGGAAGTGGGAAAACCAGTTCACAACAAAAAGGGGTTATTTCTTCATGTATGAACCGATGCTGTGCAGGCAGTCCTCAATTTACAACCATTCATTTGGTGGCCATTCAGAGTGTTGTGTTGGCCTAAAGGCAAAGCTCTTGCCTCACAATCCGGAGGCTGTGAGTGCAATCCTAGGTAGAGGCAGATATTTCTCTCTCTGGGCACAGCGAGAATTCATCTGCTGAATAAAACTCAGCACTGGCGACAGGAAGGGCATCTGGCCAGTAAATACTCTGCTCCATTCAGTTGCCCAGACTACACTCCACAAGGGATTATGGAGTCATTAAAAGGAGATGATGATTTAGTGACCGTTCAAACAGCACATTTGGTGCTCACATCTGCAACCATCGCAGCATTCCCCACAGTCATGTGATCAAAATTCAGGCATTTGGCAACTGGCATGTATCTATGACAGTTGCAGTGTCCCGGACGACATGTGATCGCCATTTGCGATCTTCTGATAAGCCAAATCGATGAGGGAAACTGGATTTGCTAAACAACCACATGATTTATTTAACAACTGTAGTGATTCACTTACCAACCAGGGCAAAAAAGATCATAAAATCAGGTGTGACTCACTGCCTTGCTTAGCAATGTTATTTCTGGTTGTAAGGCAAAGTGGCAATAGCAATAGCACTTAAGACTTATATATCGCTTTACAGTACTTTACAGTCCTAAAGTGGTTTATAGAGTCAGCCTGTTGCCCCCAACAATCTGGCTCCTCATTTTACTGACCTCAGAAGGAAGAAAGGCTGAGTCAACCTTGAGCCTGGTGAGATTTGAATTGCTAAATTGCAGGCAACCGGCAGTCAGCAGAAGTAGCAGTACTGCGCTCTAACCACTGCGCCAACATGACTCATATCCTACCTGTACTAGGACCTAAAGGTTTCGTTGTAATAATACTGTTCACTATTTATACCTATCCAAAGTGTGTATATAGGAGCTCATTCAAAGCTAGTGAAAGGATCCACCAAAGTACGTCATGCAACATGATCAAAATGTCCCTGCAACCATCTTTCCCATTCTTTGAGACAGCCTGGCTTACAGGTGAGGGCTCTGCAGGCTGGGAATGAAAAGAGCAAGCTACTGGATTGGTGGGCTTAGATTTTTGCCTTGACATAATTTTTATACATCATCCGGCAGCACACTTTGCCTACAAGAATCTGAAGGGCAATGGCCCCATAAAAGCTTTCTCTAGCGACAGGAAGGTGCACCATGCTCAACCCATTTTCAACGGGAATTTTCTCCATGCTTCAGGAACTAAATACTGTACGTCAGGGGTGTCAAACTCGACTTCATTGAGGACTGCATCAGGGTTGTATTTGACCTTGGAGAGCTGGGATGAGCGTGGCTATTGTGAGCATGGGCAACTCGATGTCCCTCATACTGTGGTGTCCCAAGCGCTCTGCCAACAAGCTCCCGAGCTCCGTTTTTGGTTGTGATGGCCTCCTGCAACCCTCTGCCAGCGAAAACAGAGCTCAGGAGGGCTCCATTTTCGCTGGCAGAGGGACTGGCAGGCCAGTCCTTCACTGTTTCCACGGCAGCCCTGTGGGCCAGATCTAAGCACCCCATGGGCTGGATCCAGCCCTTGGGCCTTGAGTTTGTTGTATAGTTATGTGGCAGTAGAGAAAGAATTTCTACTACAGCATTTCAGTGTCATAGCCGAGTTGTGTACTCTTGCGCACTCTTTCCAGCCTGCAAGTCCAAACGATTGATAAATTGTTCCCCTAAAGGAGGCTCTTAGGAGAAGAGGAGAAAGAAGTAATGAACAGGCTCTTGAGATATATATATATATATTTTAAGGACTTGTGCACTAAATCAGGATTTGGATGGATTCCTGAAGTAATTAAGTACAATCATTCCTCTACCAACCTCAGCATCAAAAAAGAAATGTTAGCTGTTTACATGGTCTGGTGTCATTGGGACTAATTTAAGCCCAGACAACAGCAGGTTATTAAAGGGATCACAGAGGCCTCTAATGTTCAGTGAAGGCATCTCAAAAGCAAGGTTACGTCAAAAGAAAACAACAGAATAATAGAATCAGAAAGGACCTTGGAAATCTTCTAATCCAATACCCTGAACAAGCAGAAGACCCTATCCCATTCTAGACAAATGGGTGTCCATTCTCTTCTTAAAAACCTCCAGTGTCAGAGCATTTACGACTCCTGAAGGCAAGCCATTCCACGGGCGGATTGTTCTCACTGTTAGGAAATGTCTCCTTAGTTCTATAGCTTGCTTCTCTCCTTGATGAGTTTCCATCCATTGCTTCTTCTCCTGCCTTCAGGGGCTTTGGAGAATAGCTGGACTCTCTCTTCTTTGGGGCAGCCCCTCAAATATTGGAACACTGCTATCATGTCATCCCTGGTCCTGGTCTTGCCCATGCATTGACCCACATTGATAAAAATAAGCATCTTTGTTTACGGAAGGAAGAATTTCCTTCAGAAACACCTCTAGCCCTAAGACATGCCACATAATTGACTCTCAAGACTTTACGGTCCTAGTGTTTACATTCCAACATGGTTGAAAAAGAGTGACACTACATTACAGGTGCTGCCAATAAATTGTATCACCTGCTCCCTAATTGAGGGACCTCATTCTAAAGCAATATAATGCTTTTGTCCATCATGGTACACAGGGATTGTAATTCCCATGCTACTGAAGCAATTGTAATACATCTAGAGTGCCCCAGGGAAGGTTGCATTGCTCCTGAAGCAAATTCACTGAATTTATTCCATGCCGTATTAATTTAAACGCACAACCCCCAAGTGAGAGCAGAAAGTTCATTGCTGACCCATCAATTTCTTTTGGATTAGGTTCATACCTATGAGAATCACTTGCTGCCTCTACAGAAGCCTGCATCTTTCTAACAAAAAGAACCAAGATCAAGACTTGAGACATTCAATTTCAGAGATAAAAGGGAAGTTTGGAGAACATGGAGTCTAACTGCTTTAATGGAGAAACTGCAATAGAGAAGGCAACCACAGGATGAATAACTTACAAAGTTCTCCCAAGCCCTATTTTGACGGCCTCCATAGATCAAAATCGGCAGCAAACTGATGGTTTTCCACCAATTAATTTTCTCTACTTGTTTCAATTAAGGTAAAGGTAAAGGTTCCCCTCGCACATATGTGCTAGTCATTTCTGGTTCTAGGGGGCAGTACTCATCTCCGTTACAAAGACAAAGAACCAGCACTATCCAAGACGTCTCTGTGGTCATGTAGCCGGCATGACTAAACGCCGAAGGCACAAAAAACACTGTTACCTTCCTACCAAAGGTGGTACCTATTTTTCTACTTGCATTTTTACATGCTTTCAAATTGCTAGGTTGGCAGAAGCTGAGACAAGTAACAGGAGCTCACTCCATTATGCAGCGCTAGGGATTCGAACCACTGTCCTTTCTGATCGACAAGCTCAGCGTCTTAGCCACTGAGCCCTTTTTTGTTTCAATAAGTTAAGCCCAAAATATGTACTAAACTTGTGTAAACTCAAGACCTATAAATCTTCCAAAATGCAGGGAGGAGGCATCTCAAAGAGATTTCTTCTGCAACCCGCTTCTCTCCTTCTATTGGTCCTCTTCACAAAATAGAAGAATGAGGACAGTTTAAACCAGCAATCCAATCTCTAGACCAGAGGTTTCCAAACTTGGCAACTTTAAGACTTGGGGACTTCAACTCCTAGAATTCTTGGAGCTGAAGTCCACAAGTCTTAAAGTTGCTAAATTTGAGGACCCCTACTCTAGACAACCATCTAAGTGGTTGTCAACTTAAAAGAAAAATAAAAAAACAGACCAACCAGAGTTCTATGTAAGAACTGTTAACATTACAGCTTATATAACAAAATAGTTCTACTAGCCATAAGTCCTTGATGTCTGACCATAATTGATCCCCAAATTTATATTGCTAAGTGAGAAACTGGTTCAGTGAGATTTGCCCCATTTTACAACTTTTCTTGCCACGTTTGTTTAGAGAATCGCTGCGGTTATTAAATGAGTAACACCGTTGTTAAGTCAGTCTGGCTTCCCAATCGACTGCTTGTCAGAAGGTCACAAAAGGGGATTACATGACCCCAGGGCACTGCAACCGTCATAAATGTGAGTCACTTCTCAACCATCTGAATGTAAATCATGTGACCATGAGGCTGCTTAAATGGTCATAAATCACTTTTTTCAGTGCCATTGTAACTTTGAATGGTCACTAAATGAACTGTTGTAAGCCAAGGATTATCTGTACTGTAAAATGCTAAAAAGGTTTGACCTATTCTTGCAGGACACCTTTAAACTAGGGAGTCTACCAGATATTCCTTAACAACATCCTTAAGCTCACGACTCTTATTATTGTGGCCAAAAACTGAGCAGGTGGATATGCCACCCTCTGAATCACCATATCTCTGCAATGCAACAATTCAATTAGACACTTCTAATATGCTTCTATTTGTCACTGCCACAGGGATCTCAGATGGCCTTGCAAAACTTAACAAGGTCAGTTTCTGACAGTTGGATTAGGAGACTTCTTCTGGGAAGAGCCAAGTGATAACAAGCAGCTCCATAGGTGATTAAACAAGGCCAAATCTGGCTGAGCTCAGTTCTGCCGTTGGACTTGAAGAAAATTTAACTTCACCGTGTCTTTCAAACAATCAAGCAAAGCAATCTGAATTCTAATAAAGCAGAACACACGTAGTCCTTGACCACAATGGAACCCACATTTTCTGTTGTTCAGCTGAGACAGTTGTTAAGTGAATTCTGCCCCATTTTACAACCCTTCTTGCCATAGTCGTTAAATCACTGCAGTTGCTAAGTGAGGAACATGGTTGTTAAGTGAATCTGGCTTCCCTTCTGATTTTGCTTGTCAGAAGGTCTCCAAAGGTGACCATCATAAATGTGAGTTAGTTACCAAATCTGAATTTTGATCATGTGACCATGGGGATGCTGCAGCAGTCATAAGTGTGGGAAAAAACAGCCATAAGTCACTTTTTTTAGTGCGTTGTAACTTTGAATGGTTACTAAATAACTGGTGTAAGACAAAGACTACATATATTTATAACTCAGGGTTGAAATGCGGAGATCATGGTACTCTCTGAGTTTGGCTATTTCCCTACAGAGGTTTCACTACCAAACTAGATAACATCATCAGTGCTAAATGTTACCTAATTTGGGTAATGAAATGTCTGCAACAAAACAGCCAAGCTCAGAGAGTACCAAAGATCCTCAATCTGAATTCTTTTTCTGAATTCTCTACCCTCAAAAACCAACCAACTTACCACTCCCAATTCAAGTCAAATCAAATCAAAACCTAGAATTTATGTAACAGGACCCATGGCTGAACTTTGGCTCAACTCCAAATCTTATACAAGGAAGCTCCACCCTTGTCAGCTAAAGTTCACCCCAAAATGAGAAGTTCAGTTCCCTTCCTGTACAAAAATACTAAACAGCTGCTTCCCAACAAAGTCCACAATAATCCAGCCAGGAAAAAGAAAATGCATATAAAGCTCCAGATACTTCCTTTTCTAGAGGCTTCTGCTAGAGGGCTTAAGGGTGGGCAAGAAGCAAACTCAAAATATATCTGATGAATTCCACCTTAAAAAGGCATCAGACAGAAGTTACTTGGAACTAGACTGAGTGATTGGAAAAACAATGGTTCTAGCCATTAATTTTCTATTGCATTTTTGAAATATTCTTATAACTGAATTTGAGTATTAGTGCATCTTTTTTAACATCATCTACAACTTCTGTTTATGGACAACAAAATTTCTCTTGCTTCATCCTGAGCCCTTGCTATTCCCCAAAACTTTCCAAATATGAATAAACATGAGAATCTTCTATGTTTCAAAGCACTGTTTTGTCATCCAGCAGCTGGTCAATTCACAATAAGAATGAAAATTACCTTAAATAATCTCTTCCAGAGAAAAATACATTCCTGCCTACTATCACAACATATTAAAATTATTTAACACTCCTTAGCACTGAGAGCAGCTTTTTAATGGCCTGTCAGCCACTTGATGGAATTGTTAAACTTTAATATAACTACTCATTCTTTTTTTCCCTATAATAACAAAAGGGAAAGAAAAAGGAACACAAAACCAGGATAGAGAAACCATGGCAGTATCTTGGAAGCATCTACCAGGAAAAGAGTAAGCCAGATAATAGTTTTAAACACAGGGTTCCTTTCTTTTAGTCTCCTTGGTGCAAAAAGTTCACAATATGAAATACACATTAGGGAGTTCATCTACATAATTATCTTCTGTTTAATAATAACCAACAAATTCACAAGTCAACACATTTTTCCTAGGCTACATCTATACTTTTTTTAAAAATGTATTTAGTTCTCAAACTCTCCATTCACAATATAAAACACTACCCTTGAGAGCTGGTTTAGTCTAATGGTTAGGACATCAAGCTAGAAAGCAAGAGGTTGTGAGTTCAAGTTCCACCTTTGCCATGAAAGCCAGCTGGGTGACTTTGGGCCAATAACTGTCTTTTACCCCAACCCACCTTACATGGTTGATGTTGTGGGAAAATAGGAGGAAGATGGTATGTTTGTTGAATTATTTGTAAAAATAATAAAGGCGGGATACGTACATACATACATAGATACATACATACGTACATACATACATACAAATAAAAATTTAAAACAATCTAAGCAGGTTAAATCTCTGGAAACCTGGAACTAAAGTCTCAACAATCCTGGACAGGCCTGATTGGGAAAAGTTAGTGTATTTCAACTTGATTTCACCTTATGCATATTTCCAGATATTTCCTTCACCCAAAAATCCAATGTTACCATTGAAGTGACATAGCTCTTCACGGACCAACCCTCCCTTCTTACTCTGCTTTTGATCCTACATTTTGCTCCCAGAAAATCCTCAAGCTCCTTCTTGTATTCCATCCCTTTTCCCTCAGGTTTTAAAGTATATATTTTTTCTATTTTCCAAGGCACCTAAGTGCAGGACAAGAAGCAATGGATGGAAAATAATTAAGGAGAGAAACAAACTATAACTAAGGAGAAATTTCCCAACAGTGAGAACAATAAACCAGTGAAACAATTTGCCTCCAGAAAATGTGGGTGGCTCCATCACTGCAGGTTTTTAAGAAGAGATTGGACAACTATTTGTCTGAAATGGTATAAGGTTTCCTGCTTGGGCAGAGGGGGTTGGATTAGAAGATCTCCAAGGTCCCTTCTAACTCTATTATTCTGTTAAATTCAGATACTTCAGATCAAAGTAAGACAACTTACACCACTGCTTTGCTTGCATTCCTAACCTATTTTATATCTTGGAAGTCCTCTGAATACAATTCTTGAAAATCAGTAGAACGTTTCTGGCAATTTTCAGGCAGAAAATATAAGAAAAACTAGTATTAAGTCTTAAAATAGATTAAACAGATGTAGAAGCAAAGAAACCTCTCACCCACTAGGAAAAAAAAATAGGTAAATGTTCTAAAGCTTGTTTCTCAAGCATCTCCACCCAGCAAAAAAAATGGTCCACAATTTTGGTCCCAACTACTAAAAATATACTAGTGTGACTTCAGTACATACTGAATACATATAATATAGTATTTTAAAAAATAAACAAATACACAGCTCTGTTTTTCATCTGCAAATCATCAAGGCAAGATAATAAGTATGGAATTTGCTTCCCATACAAGAAGCTGCTAATTTGCTAAGTGGAGGCTTTTAAGAAGAGACTTGTCCAAAATGGTAGGGTCTCTTGCTTGAGCAGGGGAGTTGGACTAGAAGACCTCCAAGGTCCCTTCCAATTCTGTTCTTTTCTTCTTCATAGTTAATCTATGTTTGGGAATAGTTCATGAATCATCTAAGGTCACAGAGCACAACTCCTTCCCAGTTTATCTGTTTGGGAAATAGAAGCAAATCAAGAAGGAATATGAACGCTCCAGCTTCATCAAGCTAAGTCCTCCATTATGAAAAATTGCATTGTTATGTAAACGGAGAAGCCTCTTTAACAGCCCATTAGAATCCACTGGTGACAACGTAAGTAATAAATAATAGGGGAAAAAAGTCCTTGTAGGGTGGTTATGCTCACATTAGTGCTGATGGGTTTACACACACAATTTTAAACAGGAAAGATGCATAGGTTCTCAAGGGAAATTAAACTAGAGAATAATCCATACGGGAAAATTCGAGTAAGACACCTTCACTTAACAATAAGGGGCTTTGGACAGCTTCAATCAATCAATAAGTGAAATGACTCAGAGTTTTAATCTGAGATTAAAGCCCCTTCCTTATGACTAATGTTATCTCACTGTGTTAGATTTATGTCCTGTTTTTCCTTCAGGAGGCTCAAATCAGCTTACAAGGGGATCACTTTCTCAGCAAATCATTATTTAAAAGTAAGAATGCATATCAAACATGATTTAGTTCAGCAATTCAAAACTATTTCAAAAAAATAACCCAGTTTGATCTGGAAAGGATCAGAAGTTATTCAGCTCAACTCAGACATCAAATCAAAAGAGATTTTGGAAGCTGACCATGCATGCTCCCAACTTACTAGTGTGGTAAAATAGTGTTAATTTTTGCAAGCATACTTGATTTTTTTTTTTAAGAGAATGAAGCCTTTTCAATTTCACTGTAATAGATGCAGCAATTTTGGAGCTGCTCTCCTTTAAATTCTGGATAAATTGATTTTAAAGCCAATGTCTGTTCTTTGGATCTGGTTTAAATGATATTTGTAAGAAAAGGTAAAATAATAATGCTTTCTCCAAAGCCCTGCAAACAGAAAATGTAAGATAAATATCTCCCTGTGGTTAGAAATGTTGTTGATCTCTCTCATTCCATTCTTTCTACGTCATTCTACAGAAAAACTAAAAGCAACAAATGGTGAGGATCTGCCTTTCCATAGTAGGGGGCAACGCTCATCTCCATTACAAAGCCGAAGAGCCAGCACTGTCCAAAGATGTCCCCGTGGTCATGTGGCCGGCATGACTAAACGCTGAAGGCACATGGGGTGCTGTTACCTTCCCACCAAAGTGGTCCCCATTTTTCTACTTGCATTTTTACGTGCTTTTGAACTGCTAGGTTGGCAGAAGCTGGGACAAGTAACAGGGGGCATAGTCCGTTACGCAGCACCAGGGATTTGAACTGCCAAACTGCTGGCCTTTCTTTTTTAAAAAAAAAAAAAAATTAATTGGTTTTTAAAACAAACATAAAGAAACAAAACATAAAAACATCAAATCATCTTCCATATATGTACATACAGTGTGCTGGTTGGTTTACAAATTGTTTTGTGCTTCCATTTCATTGTGTTCAATTATAATTACATTGTATATAATCTCATATTTTCAATCAATATATTAAATACATTAATATCATTATTAATCAATCATTTGACTATACTTTTATTCATTCATGTTTTCCAAAATGATCATATTTTACTTAATTTGTTTTATGACAATTCATATTATCATCCCAGATCTATCCTAGAATCATTTTGTAGATATAATAAGAAAAGAGTACATCTTTATTATTTTCTAAAAGTCTACCTATTTCATTACTATATTTTATTGTCTAACCATTGATAAACTAGACCCCAAATTTTATAAAATTGTTTATCATCTTGTTCTCTAATTTCAAATGTTAATCACTCATTTCAGCACATTCCAATATTTTCTTAATGAAACTGCCGACCTTTCTGATCAACAAGCTCAGTGTCTTAGCCACTGAGCATATATATAATCATCCCACAACTGGCCCAGAGCAATTAGACAATTGACAGACAAAAGAGTTCAACTGTGAAATAATGGCTCGGTTTTCTTTTTCATGGCCCTATAGGCCCGTGAATTTCCAAGTAACAACAAAACAAGAGGTAATATTCTGGTCATAATACAAGTTAAAAAGGGGAGGAATTTATGCTAGATGTCACAAAGTATGTTTTAATCATTCTTCCAAGATCATGATTAGGAGCAGACATCTATAGCTGTTCTTCACCTGAAAAGGTGAGAGTCTCCAATGAAACTGAATGAGTTAAGTGTTTGGAGAACGCCTTCTTGAAAGCAGTAATTGATATGGAGACCTAACAGGCGACCTGCTCTGAGGGAAAATAATTTAGTTGCCTCTTATTGCAATGTCCAGATTATTAAGGCAGCAAGTGTTGCTAGGACATGCAGAAGATGACTGAAAAAACACAATGGCAGAACAATGATTTGGATTCTATCACAAGGTTTCCTTTCTGGATGGTATTCTGGTTTACTTCTCAAAGCAAAATAACCATGCCTTCAAAAAAAGAGTGTTTGGGGGAATTAAAAAAGCACTGAGCAGCGAGCGAGAGCATAGCCCACAAATGCCCAAAGTGCAAAGTTTAATTCTCCATTCCACCAAAGAGAACTCATGGTTTTCAGAATCTTCTGGGTCGAGTAGGTCAGCCAATCCTGCAAAATACGCCTGATATAATCTCTTCTCATTCCTGAACAAAACAGCTATGAATTATGGGAGACACAAACACCTGAAATATGCTAAATCCATTAATTAAATCTAAGGCAGCCTTGGGAACTAAAAAATCAACTGTTGACTTCCTTTCCGCCGATCTTCCTAAGAAGCTGTTTTGTTTACATAGTTAAGTGACTTTCAGTCCAGTGCAAAGTTTCCCAGTGGAATCTGAAGCAACCAGATAGCATTTAAACAGCTGTTGGCAGTAGCCCACGATCATATGACTGTGTTTCATTTTTGCCAAAGCATTTACTTCCTGTTTTCGACAAAATCATGCCATAGTGAACCATTGGCTTTCTTAACAAGCATGGATTTGCTGAACAGCTGTGGATTCACATGACTGATCTGCTTTTACAACTGTTACATGCTATGACTGTGTTGGGCAGACTCCATTACAGTCGTAACTTGAGGATGACCTGGTACAGAGCTATTTAGCAGATTTCTTGAACTCCGTTGCCGTGATTTGAAAACTCTTTGTTTATGGATCTATCTGATCTCTGATCCCAGTCAAAACAAAAATGAATAACATCTGTACTTTATCAGAAGGTATCTTGGTTTCCTATTCAGGAGATTTATTCAGCCTTGTGTGGTCTAGTGTTAGAAATGTCCTGGGGACTCCTTTTGTCCCCTGATGAAAAAAAAATGGTGGACAAAAACCTCCACCCTTCTACAATTAGAAGAGGCCAATGACTGTTTGCATTTATTAAGCTCCGGCGGTATGCAGTTGTGCAGCCTATTAAATCCACGGGCACACACGAACAGAGCAGGCAATTAGGGGAAGGGGAAATAAGGGGAAGCTGCCCCCAATACAAATCGTGGGCTCAGCAAATATTCCATCTCAATAAATCTTAACAGGGTTTCCAGTCAATGACTCCTGAAGGCATCCAACTGACATGATCGCCCCGACAGCTGTGACAAATTAGGTTCAGCCTGCTGAGAGCCATCCGGCCCGTGTTCATTTAGCTACAATTACTGGGACATCATCACTTCCCCCCCCGCCACAACTCCTGCCCCTTTGCAGAAAATGCTCCCACCCAGCAAAACTAGAAGCCATTCTGCATGTATCGACAAATTTCATTTACTCCCCACTATTACCATGTCAAAAAGAACATGTGGGGAGGGGACACAGAGACATTCTAATAATGTCTCCCCGCAAGGGTTTGGAAAATCCTGCTCATTCTACTTACACAGTAGTGAAGAAAAACACTTTGATTTAGCCATACCTTTCTTGGGACATGGAATCAACTCCAAGCATTAAGACAGTGCGGTTAATGTTTCCCTCACGCACATGTGCTAGTCGTTTCCGGCTCTAGGGGCGGTGCTCATCTCCATTGTAAAGCCAAAGAGCCAGCGCTGTCCGAAGACGTCTCCGTGGTCATGTGACCGGCATGACTAAATGCCGAAGGCGCACGGAACACTGTTACCTTCCCACCAAAGTGGTTTCTATTTTTCTACTTGCATTTTTACATGCTTTCGAACTGCTAGGTTGGCAGAAGCTGGGACAAGGAACGGGACTCCCTCCGTTACGCAGCGCTAGGGATTCGAACCGACTGCCAACCTTTGTGATTGACAAGCTCAGCGTCTTAGCCACTGAACCACCGCGTCCCACTAAGACTATAGGATGAGTCTAAGTATGCTTCCTTCAAGCTGACATCCTCCAATATTGCTGGACTTCATGGCCATGTTGGCTGGAAATTTGTAGCGATGGTGACCAATATATCTGGAGGTCACCAGCCAGGAGAATGTGCTTTAAGAGCATTTTCAAATACTATTTTTTTTCTACTTAAGATACATCTTCACTCCGGAAACACAGTTTCTAAATTCATTGTTTACATCAGAGCCATATCATTCCAGGATTACTAGCAGGCCAAACGTTCTCCAGTGTAACTTGTAACCGCAGAGACTTCCAAACATTGCTTGCGAATTGTACATTTTAGTACATCAAGAAAGCCATGAAAACACAGGCCACTCAAGATTATTCATATTAACAATATTTCATTTAAATAAATGTAAATGAAATCCAGCCCAATCAAGCTGTTACCTCAGTCAGCTGTTTTTTGGGGGAAGGGGGGGAGCTCACCCATCCTTAAAAAATGCACAGCCCTTGATTTACAGAAATTCAACGCAAGTAAAAATTTTATTTCAGAAAGCCACACATCAAAATAAAAGATAAATGGCAGAAAGGACACTCTGCTCGAGACAAATCAGGAAGACCATATGGGGCAAATAAATAAAAGAATTTAATAAATAAACAAACAAACAGACACGCATGCGCGCACGCACACACACACACACACACACACACACACACACACAGAGTCCTTGACTGATGTCCTTGAATGAAGCCTGCTCATTATGGTCAATCAGCAATGATGGTCAATAAAGCGAGATATCACCTTTTGGAACCAATTTTACAACTTTCGCGGTAATTGTTAAGCAAATCACCAGAGTCATTAAGTGAAAATGTGGTCATTAAGGGAACACAATGTTCACAATGATAATCATTAAGTGTTGTACCTCATGATTCTTGACAAATATCTTTTTCTTTTTATGTACACTTACAGTATATGCACAAATTCCTTGTGTGTCCAATCACACTTGGCCAATAGAGCATTCATTCATTCATTGATTCATTCATTCATTCATTCAAATGGAACCCTTCTGCTGGAAAAGAAATGGAAGTAAACAACAATTTTTGGCAAAATCATAATAAACCGCTATGTGATCACTATACAGGTAGTCCTCGACTTACAATAGTTCGTTTAGTGACTGTTCTAAGTTACAACATCCCTGAAAAAAGTAACTTATGACCGTTTTCCACAGTTACGACCTCTGCAGCATCCCCATGAAGATGTGACCAAAATTCAGTGGCTTGGCAACTGGTTCATATTTATGACAGTTGCAGCATCCCAGAGTAAATGTGATCCGCTTTTCTGACCTTCTGACAAGCAAAGTCAATGGGGAAAGCAGGATTCGCTTAACAACTGGGTTACTAACTTATTAACTGCAGTGATTCATTTAACAACTGTGGCAAGAAAGGTCGTAAAATGGAGCAAAACTCATTTAACAAATGCCTCACTGAACAACAGAAATTTTGGGCTCAATTCTGGTCATAAGTCAAGGACTACCTTTACACTGCAAGGATGCACAAATGTAGGTCAATTGCCAAGTGCCCTAAATATACTCATGGGATCATGGGAGAGGGGCTGTTGGCACTTGATCGTAAGTCTCTTCTTGGAGATCTACCATAATGTGAACAGTTGCTAGGCAACCAGTTGTTAAGCCGAGGACTACTTGTAGCAATAGCACTTAGACTTATAAACCACTTTTCAGTGTTTTTACAGCCCTCTCTAAGCAGTTTACAGAGTCAGCCAATTGCCCCCAGCAATCTGGGTCCTCATTTTAATCACCTCGGAAGGATGGAAGGTTGAGCCAGTCTGGAGTCTGGTGAGATTTGAACTTCCAAATTGCAGGCAGCCAGCAGGCAGCAGAAGTAGCTTGCAGTACTGCATTCTAACCACTGCGCCAGGCAGAAGAAAGCCTTAGCTATCACATTACTGTACTCAATTTTGCACAATGCTGCTAGAAAGAAACCATGTAATACCAGGAGACAATTGACACCCATCATGGCTTCCTTTTAAACAAGCTCTCATCTCTTTTTCTCCTCTACACCAATCAACAATAAGTCTCTAGGCCTGAGATTCCTCACTTTAATTTTTTCATTGTGTCCTGGACCTTCTTACCCTGTATTAAAAATTAAACTGTACTTCCTATAGAAGAATACATGCTGCCATTTCAATGTACCACAATTTGTTGGGAAATTGCTTTCAGGACAGTGTGTGTACACAAACAAACAAACACCCCCACACTCCCACAGAGAGAGAGGGAGAGAGACAGAGAGACAGACAGACAGACTATTAAAGGGTTTTTGGAGGGAATGTACCTTCAAACCAATCTTGATTCTTGGCACCTATATGACAAGCCTGCGCAACATTTTTCGAAAGTGGCTTGCCATTGTCTTTTTCCCAGGGCTAATAATGTGTGACCGGCTCAAAGTCACCCATCCAGCCTTTAGATCATCTAAGGGAAACTATAATTTACCGTCTCCTAATTTCTAGCCCTGTACCATTTCAAAACACCAAACTCACTCTCATGAAAAGATGCATGTTGGCCAAAAAAAAAAAAAAAAAGGGGGGGGGGGG
>BHEV01026262.1:0-29128 GCA_004319985.1 Emydocephalus ijimae
ACGATAATAGAATATTGACACTATATTTATAAAGAGTTTTTAGGATGGATTTGGTATGATTATATGATTTGTTACAGAATACATGGTTTAAAGTATTGTTATCTCATAAAGCATGAATGACTAAAAGTATAGTTAATTTTTTTTTTTTTTAGTGATATTAGGATATGCAAGTTTGGATTGACAATATGAGTTGTTATGTAACATAATTGTAATTGAGACAACAAAATGAATGCACAAAACTGATGAACCAGCCGACACACTGGATGTACCTATGAGAGTTGATGTTTTAATGTTTTGTTTGTCTTGTTTGTTTGTAGAAAATTAATAAAATTCTTTTCAAAAAAAAAAGAAAGAAATAACATCGCTCCCAAAGAAGCGTCGGAAGCAGCGAAAGAAAGTGAAAAGGAAAAGGTTTGGCTTTTTTTTTCTTTTTTCTCCTTCCTTATATTGACAATTAAGAATAAGAAATTGGAAAAAAATCCGCTTTGGCATCAACAGGCAATTAAGCTGAAAATATAACTAAATGCCAAAGGGACAGTAAAGATTTCTGGACATTAAAAACTTTTTCTTCTATCAGTAGGAAGGGAGAGAAAAAGAATAAGGGCAGGATCTGGAAGAGGGAGGAGACTACCTGGATTTTAAAAGAATCTAAAGTAAAATTTCAATAAGACTTCTAAAAGATACATTTTAACTGAAACTTTGCAACTAAATAGTAACCCCAGGAAGAGAAAGTGGAAAAAAAAGAAAGAGCAAAAAGGAACAGCTTGTGTGTATTTGGATTATTTGGTGATTTTTGGATTTTTGGCTGTTATATTTGAATGACTAAAATCAATCGGGTGGTTGTTTAAAATTTTTTACAATGGCATCACTTTTCGATGAATTGAAAATGGAACTTAAAAAGTACAAAGAAGAGGCACAAGAAGGGAAGGGAAGAGAAAAGATAATAGACAATTGAAACAGGACAGACAAAAAATATAAATATAATGATTTGAATTGAATTGAGATGAAATAAATATAGTAAAATTGAGGAAATTAAAAGAGGGGAGAAGCTATGTAGAAAATGTAAAATTGTAATAAGATATGGAATGAATGTAAAAATGAGCATGAACCTGAAATTGTGTCTGCATGAAGAAATGTAACCCGGGATTATGCTGCTTTCAAAAAAGATGTTTTAATTGTGTTTCTTTTCTTTTTGTGAAAACTCAAAATTTACAAAAAAGAAAAAAAGAAAGCTGATCACATGACCCTGGGTCACTGCATCCGTCATAAATATGAATCAATTACCAAGCATCTCATCGTGTGACTATGGGGATGCTGGAATGGGATGCTGTAAGTATGAAAAACTATGGGATGCTGTAAGTATGAAAAACTATCACTTTTTCAATGCTGTTGTAATTTGAAAGGTCATTAAATGAACTGTTGTAAGTTGAGGACTATTGGTACTTAATGAGTTAAAGTGCATGTCTTTGAGCACCAAAGAATTCTGGAAAAAAATGCTATTTCCATTCTACTTGGTCAATTGTTATCGACAAGATATTTGGTTTTCTCCATTGGTTTTGCCACTGTCTCCTTTCAACGCATCACCAGTCGTGTGTTTGGGTGGTGCTAATCCACTAATGGGGACTATTTCTGATACTGAAGAAACAGACAGTTTTAACTTTGGAACTTTGGAAGTAGTACAATTTGGGATGCTCCCTTTGAATGGTGTGGAATGGATTTCCAGGGGAAAAACAAAATAAAACTGCATATTACAGGAACCAGGAGCATTATTCAGGTGACCCTGAGGACATAAATAAACCACCAAGTGCTTCAATAACCTTCTAAAAGGATGCAAATGGCCGGCTGTCTGCAAGGAATATAAATTCTTCCATTCCCCATATCCTGTCAGAGCTGAAGAAGGTTCTTGGATGAGAAGTGAAATGTCTTCAAAGGAAAAAAAAACAAAGTCCAGTTGCCTCCTGAAAAAAGAACTTTTGAGACAACCATGACTGGGTGACTGAGAATCTAGTCTTTTTAAGATGGCAATCAAAATGTCAATATTGTAATAGCATCTATGATCAAAGCCCTCTTTTTTTGTATTTAAATCAAATGCATCTTACTGACTTTTTTTTTTTACTGCCTCCCCTGTAGACACACCTACCTTCTTCTCCAATCACAATAATAGCAGTTCCATTACTCGGTAGCTTGTTGGAAATGTGTGGAGAAATTGATGTCAGAGCAGGAAAGGGGGCAAAAGGAACTTAGAAATCCAATAATGCTAATATGGAAGACAACAGGTGGAAATGGTATGAGAAATGTTGGCTAATGATTACAGAAAATCTTGTCATTATATTGCTTTGGATATCAAATGTTTGAACATGATTTTTTGAAATGAACTAATATATGCCAAGCAGATTTCTATATTTTATTAGAGATACTTTGTATTAGAAAGTATCACAAACCAAACTATTCAGTAGGTCCAGCTTTAACTTGCTTCACTATGTTATTTCATTGTATTATACTATTAGCTGGATTCTGCTTACTAAATGGTATTAAAATCTAGCTCTATAGTAAGCAGAATTCAACTAGCTATCTGATAAATTAAAATCTAATTTTAATTTAATAGTATTAGTATAATAAAAATATAACAGTATTTGCTTCAACTCTTTTTAATATTAACACAATGATCAGCCACTTCCTTAAGGTACTAACAACTATATGTATACTGACAGTAGAGGAATGGCTTTACAGGGAAAAATATTTGTGGAGGTTGAACAATGCTTCACTGAAACCCTGGTAGAACTGGACACTATTGTGATACTCAGTTAACACCAAATCCAGCAAAAACTCTGGTATGTGCCTGCAATCTTCGCAATAAGCTGGCTGCTCGGAATATTATATGGAAAGGGGCATTATTGGAGCATTGCTACAGCCCTAAATATTTAGGGGTCACTCTAGATAGGGCCCTAACATATAAGCAGCATTGTAGCACTAAACTGCGCCTTCACTAAACTGAAGGTGAGTGGATGAAATAATATCCTCAGCAAATTAATGAGCTCTAGTTGGGGTGCCAAACTAAAGGTCCGTAAGGAAACAGCTCTAGCTTTTTGCTACTCAGCAGGCAAATTCCACTACCCAGTCTGGTATAAATCAGCACATGCTGGGATAGGAAATGTTGCTCTGAATGAAGCTAGCAGAATTATTACTGGATGCTTAAACCTACCTCTTTAGGTAGTATCTACCACTTAGGTGTCATCACCCCACCTGCTGTTTGCCTGAGAAGCAGTAGCATACAGAGAGAGAATCAAATAATATCTAGACAACATCTTTTCTATGGTCTACAATCAGCTCAGTGGAGACTAAAATTCAGGAAAAGCTTCCTTAGGTTGATGGAAGACTTTGAAGAATTTGAAAGCAGAGTAGATATATGGAAAATTATGAAGAACCAACACTGGATGGAAGCAATGGCAGAGCTTGCACCTGGATCTGACCAAAACCGGGAAGTATGGAAATCATTAACTGTGCACGGGTACAACACAAGCTAAAGACAATCTGAATTAATGGGGCTATCCAATTGCTTCTGCTCTTTGAAATCGTGGTGGCAAGCAGACAACACATATGTATCCTTGGTCTTTGTAACCTAATCAGTGTATACTTGAGTGTGACAGAATGCAATGTTGCTAGTTTATGTGCAAGATCTGTTTAATTTGTACATATTTTAATCTTGTAATTTATATTTTAAATGCTATTCTATATAGTATGCCTTATTTTAATTGTGATGCTTATAACATGAATAAACAAGGAGCATAACTTGTAGTATTACTTTGAATACATGAACAAAGAGGCTATAGTGTGTAATGGTAATAAGGTAAGAAATAGATGGCAACATTGGTGAGACTAAAAACAAGAAAATTAGCATTTCTATCCATTTTAGATATTGTAGTTGTATTTGCCTATTGTATAGGGTTCGTATGCTTAAGTATGGTTTAACTAGGGTCTGTTAAACAAGTGACAGTATGATAAGTGATAGAAACCAAGATGATTGTATTTATAAGCATATTAAATTGAAACCAAACATGTCTGATGTGAAATCACATTATTATATAAAATAATGTGAAACCCAAACATTCAACTTCTCCATTAAGTTCATTGTCTGGGTTTTCACATTATTTTGTACAATGTAGTCATTAGATGTAGCTAACTTGTATTGCATTTAATCACAAAATATATTCCCTTGGTAAAATGAGAGATTAAAAAATATATTCCCTTGGTAAAATGAGAGATTAAAAAATATATTCCCTTGGTAAAATGAGAGATTAAAAAATATATTCCCTTGGTAAAATGAGAGATTAAAAAATATATTCCCTTGGTAAAATGAGAGATTAAAAAATATATTCCCTTGGTAAAATGAGAGATTAAAAAATATATTCCCTTGGTAAAATGAGAGATTAAAAAATATATTCCCTTGGTAAAATGAGAGATTAAAAAATATATTCCCTTGGTAAAATGAGAGATTAAAAAATATATTCCCTTGGTAAAATGAGAGATTAAAAAATATATTCCCTTGGTAAAATGAGAGATTAAAAAATATATTCCCTTGGTAAAATGAGAGATTAAAAAATATATTCCCTTGGTAAAATGAGAGATTAAAAAATAAACACAATTCTCCCATCCGTTTGACATCACTTTTATGTCATGTAAAAATAATTGTCTTTCTATAACTATGTATCATGTGCAGCCAGATATACATTATGATATATATGAAGCTAGTATACTACAGTAGAGAATTAAGAGGAAGAAGCCTCACGTTCTAGGGTACCTTCAATCAGAACAATTAACTATTCTATAGTATACAAACAGGGAACTACCAGAAAACCAATTATGTTGCCCCATATCTATCAAAAACAAAGTCTACAACCACAATTCAATGTGATAACATGACTTAATCCAAATTCATTGTTTTCAATAATCAAAATCCTTTATCTGAAATTATGAATCTGTTATTTTGCAATTTCTTACATTCAAAGGTGTTCAAATTCAAAGTCTTTCTATCTTATCATTAAGAAACATGCAAATTTTGATAATTTCTCATTGAAGAAACGAAAGAATTTATTTCCCATCCACCCAATCAGTTGTAAATGATCTCATCCACTCAATCAACTGCTTTTCTATTTTCCTGCCTCATGAAAATGGGTGAGGTAGAGCTGAAGAGACCATATTATTAACAGTGACCAATTTAAAATGTCTATGGGGAACCTTTTAGAGACAGTGCACCCCAAACCCACTTATTTATCACAAAGTGCCAACACGGCAATTTAGCCTGACTACTGAGGTTTTACAACCTAAAATAATGATAAACAAGGCAGAGTTCAGGTAATTGTTCTAAATATGATAAATGCACTTTTATGTCCCTTCATTTTTTTCTGCTTTTGAAATATTACATTTAGCAACAATAAAAAAAACCTTTTGTAATATTTGTGTCTTTCCCTCTGTTTTTCCCTCCCTCCCTCTCTCTCTCCATATCTCTCTTTCCCTCCCTCCTTCTCTCTCTTCTCTCTCTCTCCCCCTAGTGGGGGAAGGACCCCCTGAACTGGTGCTGGGTGGTGGGAATCCCAGGAGCAGCGCATTTACGATCACTGGCTGGCAGAGAGCTGAATACCAGCTGGTCAGCGGGGAGGTGGGTTATCACAACATGGCAGCTTTGCAGGAAAAGCAACTGACATCTGGGAGGCAGAAAGGAGCCCACAATGATGCAAGATTGCATTATGGCTTCATGTCATGGCTCCAGGAGGAGGAGACCCTGTCTCCCCCATTGGCAAGACAGCGAGAAATGCAAAGGAGAAACACAATGGAGCTGGGCTGGGGCAACAATGTGCGTGCCCACAGAGAGGGTTCTGAGTGCCACCTCTGCACGTGTGCCATAGGTTGGCCACCACTGGCCTATAGCAAAGAACACATTAATTTTTCAAAAAGTATTCTCAGCTATGCCTCAATCTTCAAACAGTGCTCTTTTGATATTATCTTTTTCTTTTAATTTTCCCCGCCAAAAATCTTTTTTTTTTTACCCATCTAAAGATATATGATTTTCTTGTTATTCTCCATTTGAAATTTGAAATTCTAAGCAAAGTAAATCCCTTTAAATTACATAGTTCATACTTTTTTATAACAAAGCTGCATTTTAATTTTAATTCTTATGAAAGAATTTTTATATTCAAGTTATAGTGTGTGTTTAGATTTCCTCTAAAACTCTTGTTTATTTATTTTGTAGGGGGCATTTTTGACAGTGCATTAGTCAGGTCTTTCTGAGACAAGAATATGAATATTAATGCTGTGAAAAATGTCAGAATATAGCACCTCTTTGGCAAGAACTGACAATGGAACTAGGAAGAATGGATCTCCTTGATATTTACTTCTTTTTTTTTTTTTTAAATAAATTTTATTTTCAAAACACACAATACATAAATACACATAAACACAAAACATAAAAGCATAAAAATTCTCTTTTCTGAAAGTTGCTTAGTCCCGGGTTAAAACTCTTGGTACAGACATAAATTCAAACTCATATTCATTTTGCATACCATTTCATATCTTATCCACATTTTCAATTTTCTATATAACTTCTTCTCTCCTTTAAATTTTCTCAATTATATTTTATTTATCTCCTCTCAATTCATATCATAATATTTATAATTCTTTGTCTGTTCTATTCCCACCAATCATTTATTTTTCTTCTTATCCTGTACACTATATGGAGTATGATGCCTTTATCTCTTTCCCCTATACTTATAATATCTAATATAAAACACATAACATACATTGGGATCCTGTCTGGTACATTTTAAAATTATACTATATTATCAAAAACAATACAAATCTATTCATTAATATTAATATTCATTCACATCTTAAACATTTGATATTTACTTCTTATGTCTAGTGAGTGGGCTGGGTGCATGATTTTGACTTAATTTTTTAAGCAAACTTATTCATATAGATGATGGATACATTTTGCAAATTATTGAATGCAGAGTTGGAAAGATTCCAGCATTCAAGTGTCTACGTTCAGTTCAGCAAAATGTATTCCTGACAAAAGCCTCTTACAGTTGCCTTACAGTTCAATAAAATGACAACAAAACAGGAGGAACTTAAAGTCATTGTTTCTACTTCAAATAGATACAGTCTTGGCTATCCGTATTTCATTTTTCTGCTCAGCTGGTTGCTCAGCCTTCAGCCTTCTCATTCTGGATAAACTCCATAGGCATCCTGTTTTATTTCTGTTTTCACAGATATTCAGATGAATAGCTTCAACATGTTACTTACACCTCCAGTTAGATAACTTTTTACAGCCTGAATGTTAAACCTCATTTTTGCATTTTCCTGTCTGGAAGGACAAGAACATCGTTCTTACTGCCTTCCCACAGAGCCACCTTTGCTGAAGAGTCTTCCTTATTCCCCTACCATATGCTGAATAAAGTCTTTAATGCATTCAGCTGCATTGTTCAAATTTAAATTCCATCTCTCAGTGATAGGTGGAGACACCCCCTTCAGAGATGTATAATCTTAAATATAAGGAATTTTTGTTGGTTTATCATCCAAATCAGTATTCTATTAATAAAACCAGTAATATATTCTTGCCACTCATAGTGCCTAGACAGTGGTGATCAGTTAAATCATTTCTTAACACAATGTAACAGATACTATCTCAGAGATACCAAACTAATGTTATACTGGAATTTTAGAATTTCTTTATAAAATTGATTCTGCAGGAAAACTTTGATTATAGCAATAGCATTTAGACTTATATACCGCTTTATAGTGTTTTACAGCAGGGGTCACCAAACTTTTGGACCTCCGGGACCACCAAACTTATAATTTTAAATCCAAGGGACCACTAACCAGTTCTGTCGGCGTGACTTAATTTGTGGGTGTGGCGTGGTGGTCATGTGACTGGCTGGGCATGGCTTGTATTTGAATAGTATAAATATATAAATATTGCTTTTTTTCTGTCACATAAAATTTGCTAGCAAGCAAACTCACAAAATTAACTCACAACACATTATGTATGTAAATATTGAATTTGTTTTTATAAAAAAGAGCAATTTTTACCCAAAATCAGGCAAAGCAGGCAGGCAGATTCAGTTGCTCACAGAATCATTCAGTGATCTATCTATCTGCCATCAGCTAGCTCAGTCTATCACATAAAATTTGCTTGCCATGAGTCTGCACCGAATAATAGAACTTTCAGTCCTAGGGGAGGTTCGGCTGTGCTTAAAAGCAGAACCAAAGATCTAAAGACTAGCTAGAAAGCAAGAAATCCAACCATTTCCTGCTTCCTAGCTAATCTAAATCTCCTGGTATAGCAGAACAGCTGATGGTTGGAAAAATAGCAATTTAGCAGGCAAGTTTGCCAGGTAAGGAATGAGTGAGTGGGGAAGGTTCCTATGGGCCATGTGGATGGCACGGCCTAGTATTTCTGCACAGCCTGGATTAATTGCTTTGTGGGGGGGTGCTCTGGGGATGAGATTTCTCTGCAATCCACCAACGTTTTCTCATGGCCCACTGGTTAGTGACCACTGCTTTACAGCCCTCTCTAAGCGGTTTATAGAGTCAGCATATTACCTCCAAAATTTGGGTCATCATTTTACCCAACTTGGAAGGATGGAAGGCTGAGTAAACCTTGAGCCAACCTTGGTGGGATTTGAACTGCCAAATTGTAGGCTGCTGGCTGCAGAAGTAGCTTGCAATACTGCATTCAAACCACTGCATCACAGAGGTTCCTATGCTTCAATATATTTATGTTGGCTTCAAAGAAAAACCCAATATCATACTTTTTTTAAAAAAGAAAAGAAAAACATTTACTTGTCAAAGGAGTATGGGGAAATTAAGTAAACATGAGAATGGAAGGGAACTGCTATCTTTGTTTTGAAGTTATGGCCAACAGAAGTTATTGTTTTTTTCAAGAATATCCAAGCAAAAATATTTAAAGCTCATAATTACATAATAGTAATATATAATCTCACTGTTTACCAATTGTCTTCAGTTTTTCCATTAAGAGCTTGGAAATTTGGGTTATCTGAAAAAACTGATTATTATGCCTGGAAGCTGTTAGGGGTTGGATGGGAAGCAATGGGTTGAAACTAAACACTTGCAAGACCGAGTGGCTCTGGGTTTGGAGTTCGTTCACTCAGAATTGCCACCTTTGGTCTTGGCTGGGGTTGCACATTCCTCAAACAGACCCTGTGCATAATCTAGGGATTTTCTTGGACTCATGCCTCCTACTCAAAGAGCAGGTGGTGATCATGGCTAGGAGGGTCTTTGCACAACTGTGGGTTGTGCATCAGTGATGCCCTTTCCTGGACCAACAGCCCCTATTCACAGTCACTCATGCCCTAATCACTTTCCAGTTTGACTATTGCAATGCACTCTACATTGAGCTGCCCTTGAAGAGCACCCAGAAGCTCCAGTTGGTGCAAAATGCAGTGGCCCACATGGTTTTGTGCAGATGTATCACCTTTCCTGTGGGAGCTGCATTGGTTGTCAATTTGCTTCCCGGTGCAATTCAAGGTGCTGGTTGTCACCTTTAAAGCCCTTCATGGCTTGGAACCAGGTTATCTGAGGGGCTGACTCAGATAAACGGAAAGTTATCTGAGGGGCTGACTCCTACCAATCCATCAGGGCAGGGAGGCAGGGAATGTTGCAGGTCCCATCCCCGAGGGAGATACACATTGGTGGGACCCAGAAAAAGGGCCTTCTCCATGGTGGCTGGAACATCATTCCCCCAGAGATAAGAACGGCCCCATTCTAATACTCTCCCAGAGGGCGCTGGTCCTGCCAGTGGGCCTGGGGAACCCAGAGCAGCATGGAGCCCATTAAATGGCTCATGTGATCTGCTGTCACCAGGGCAGGAGGTGGGAGTTGGTGGGGGGGTGATTTTGTTATATTGTACTATATTAATTTATTGGATTCTTTTTGATAGTTTTTATTGTTTTAAATGTGGGTTTATATTCTGTAAGCTGCCTTGTGTTGCCATGGGCAAATAGGCGGAAATATAAATTCAATAAATAAATAAATAAATAAATAATATATAGACTTGTAAGATCAAGACTGTTTAAGATTTTCTGCACCACAATCAAGTGAGAATTAGAGTTGGTATATTAGAACTTCAGACTTTAAAATGGTAAAAGCACAGTAATGCTTCTTTTCCATTTTCAAAATTGTTTACAAAGTTTCTCATGCTCCTAATAAATATTATGTTTGCTCCATTAAGTTATAATGGACAGAAATTGATGAGCTGAAAAAAAAACTAATGATTTATAAACTATGACAGTTTCTTTTTCCAGATTGTATAACTGCCCTCCACAACTATTGGAGAGACTTTAGAAAAAAGATGTTTTATTTAAGAACTGGAAGACAGGAATTCAATATGTTTTGAAACACCTGTCTGTATATGTACAACTTTATTAGTTACACATATTCTATATATTGAAGTACAGGTAGTTACCAACTTACAGCCTTTCATTTAGTCGTCATTTGAAGTTATAATGGCACTGAAAAAAGTGACTTATCAGTTTTCAGTTATTGTGGGATCATTGCAGTATCCCCATGATCATATGATCAAAATTTGGACGTTAGACAACTGACATGTATTTACAAAAGTTGCATTGTGCCACAGACTTTGATCCCTATTTGTAACCTTCCAGCCAACTTCCAATAAGCAAAGTCAGTGGGGAAAGCCAATTTGCTTAAGGAGCAAATGGTTCACTAAACAAATGCAGTTATTTATTTAACAACTGTGCCAAGAAAGGTCATAATATGGGGCAACATTTACTTAACAACTGACTTGCTTAGTAATAGCAATGTTGAGCTCAATTGTGGTCATAAGTTGAGGACTACTTGTAAGGCTATACTAAAAATAGTATTTCTCAGCCTTACTAAATTGAGGATATTGGATTTCAACTCCCAGAATTCCCCAGACAATCTATTGATTGGGAATTCTAATAGTTGAAGTCCATACATCTTAAAGCTGCCAAGTTTGAGAATCACTGCTATAATGTGTTTAATTGATTACTCAGCAATCCAATCCACTTCATAGCTAATTGCTTTAAAGTACATATATATTTGATTAAATTGCATGTTTGTCAAAAGGAAAACAACCAGATTGACCCTAAAAAAACATAAAATTTTCTCTGGGAAAATTGTTTTCTGCTGATGTTTTTCATACTCTTAACTGCCAATAGTAAAAGAAGAAAAGCAAATACTGTTGCAAAATGATGTTTGGGATAAGAAATATCTGCCTCATGGGTTGAAATAGACATGTTAAGCTACCTCATTGACCCCAAGGATCTAAATTGAGATTTCCCAGTTCTTACAGAATATATTACTTTCTTTCATTGCTATCCCAGGGCTTTTTGAAGTTTGTTTCTGTAAGAGCTTTCCTTCATCACCAAAGATGTATGCTAGAAAATCTGTTCCAGAAGCAGAAGAAAATTATAGAAAGAACACAGACTGGATGAGCTATTCAATGTAGAGTGAGCTGGTATGTTAGGATTTCATACTATACCCTACCTAGAACATTTATTTTAAGTAAGAAGGTATAAGAACAATTGCTTTCTATTTTTTTTCTTTTAAAAAGAAGAGAGAACTGGACGACATATGCCATCTCGTGTAAAGGGGCAATGACCCAAGATGTAGAGCTTTGTAAGGTGGAGGAAACAAGTAATATGTAATTGCCAACATTTTGTTGTTCTTGCCTTATGCTCAGAAACTGATTTATTGGCTTTATTAGTACAACATACTATTGTTGATTTCTACATAGATTACTTAATAAATCAAATTTCTGGATTAATGTGATATATTATGCCATCAAAAATACATGGATTAAAATAATATCCTAGTCTAATTTCATATCCATCGCAAAGATACCTGCCCACAATCTCCATTCCAGTATTGATCGCTCTAAGCAATTATCTTAATCAATAGCAAAATAGGAAATATAAATTGCCACAATGCAGTCAACCATTCTAGATGAGTAGTTATTTAAATATTTTAAATCCAGAATTAATTATATCTTCTCTTTGAGGTTGTTATTTTGGGAATAGAGTGTGTTCTAGGTCAGCATTCTGTTCCCATTTTTTGAATATATAGCATATTTTTAATTTATTTTACCAAAGATACTTCATATAGTAGAGCTGTGGAAAGCAGTGCATCATAACTCAAGGGAACATAACAAAGCACCTCTCTTCAAATTTTGTAACATCTGTTACAATATTGATAGTATTGCTTTAGATGTCTTGGAAATAGCTTGTGAAAGTTATGTGTCAAGCCTCTAACCAGCTCACATTTGAGAAAGGTAGGTTCACACAAAATCTCCATCAGGTTTATTGTAAGAAAAAGGGAATTAGGCTACCAAATATTGAAAGTTGGATACGTGTAGTAGTAAACATGTGAAAACAAGGACTTCTTGGTACTTCACAGAAGGGAAAGTTAGAAAATGAATAAAGAAAGCCATGTGCTCTTGTTCTATGATATATTGGAACTGCCCATTCATTTCCAGAAAACAGAAAATATATTGCTCTGTGGCTGCCTTATTCCAAAGCATCTTTGGCAAACATTTTCAGAATTCTTGTTTAAAGCCACTGGATTGCATGACTATTATTTTGGCTAGATATTCTTGCACTGCTTTCTCTGCTTCACATAAAATGTACAGTATGCTATGCTGAACTCAATAAAAAACATCACTGTTTATTTTGTAGGCAGTAAAATTCTCCTGTTACTTGTATTGGATATGGTGCAAATATTATACTGCACTTCGAAGGTTAAGAAAATAATGGTGCTATTTTATATAACTGCATATTGTATAACTTGATTGTAACGGAATTTCACTAGTTACCAGACCTCAAAGAATAGAGGGCATGAAGTGTATTAGAAAAAGGAAAACAGTTTGGTGGTTATTAAATCTTTTAAATCCAACAGATTTTAAAGCTCCTTCCATTCTATTTTCTACATAAAGATAGATGAAAATATAGTGGTGAGTAACCTATTTTCCCTGTTAGTGTTGTGCCTTTAAATAAACCTGTGGCTCATTCTGAAATAACAAATTTAAATCGGTTGCTCTCTTCTGTCACCTTATAATAATAAATCTTGATATAAAAATAAGTTTGATTTGTGAGGTGCCTATAATAATATGAATAGAATAGAATAGAATAGAATAGAATAGAATAGAATAGAATAGAATAGAATAGAATAGAATAGAATTCTTTATTGGCCAAGTGTGATTGGATACACAAGGAATTTGTCTTGATGCAAATACTCTCAATATACATTAAAAAAAAGTTACATTTGTTAAGAATCAAGAATCATAATGTACAACACTTAATGATAGTCATAGGATACAATCAGCAGCAAATCATACTAGGAAACAGTCAATATAAATCGTAAGGATACAAGTGACAAAGTTGCAGTCCTACAATCACAAGTGGTAGAGGATGGGTGATAAGAAGTGATGAGAAGATTAACAGTAATAGTAATGCAGACTTTTTATAGTTGAACAGTGTTGAGGGAATGATTTTTTTAGCAGGGTGATGGCTTTTGGAGGAAAACTGTTCTTGCGTCTAGTTGTTCTGGTGTGCAGTGCTCTATAGCATCATATTGAGGGAAGGAGTTGAAACAGTTTATGTCCGGGATGTGAGGGATCTGTAAATATTTTCACAGCCTTCTTTTTGACTTGTGCAGTATACAGGTCCTCGATTGAAGGCAGGTGGGTAGTAATTGTTTTTTCTGCAGTCCTAATTATCCTCTGGAATCTGTGTCTGTCCTGTTGGGTTGCAGAACCAAACCAGACAGTTATAGAGGTGCAGATGATAGACTCAATTCCTCTGTAGAACTGTATCAGCAGCTCCTTGGGCAGTCTGAGCTTTCTGAGTTGGTGCAGAAAGAACATTCTTTGTTGTGCTTTTTTGATGATGTTTTTGATGTTAGGTGTCCATTTTAGGTCGTGATATAGTAGAACCTAGAAATTTGAAGGTCTCTATTGTTGATACTTTGTTGTCTAGTATTATAAGAGGTGGTAGTGTGGGAGGGTTTCTTCTAAAGTCTACTACCATTTTTTACAGTTTTGAGAGTGTTCAGTTCCAGATTGTTCCGGTTATGCCACAAGGCAAGTTGTATTCGTCATTGTCTTGAATGAGACCAATCACTGTTGTGTCATTAGTAAACTTCAGTATTTTAACAGATGGATCATTTGAGATGCAGTCATTGGTATATAGGGAGAAGAGAAGTGGAGAAAGCACACAGCCTTGGGGAGCCCCTGTGCTGATTGTACAGGTATCGGATGTAATTCTGCCTAGCTTCACCTACTGCTTCCTGTCTGTTAGGAAGCTTATGATCCACTTACAAGTGTGTTCAGGTACCGCTAGTTGGTTTAATTTACTTAGAAGAGTATCTGGAATGATGGTATTGAATGCTGAACTGAAGTCTACAAAGAGGACCCTTGTGTAAGTATTTGGAGTTTCAAGGTGTTGTAGGATGTAATGCAGAGCCATGTTAACAGCATCATCTGTGATCTATTTGCTTGGTATGCAAACTGCATGGGATCTAACAGTAGATCTATGCTGGTTTTCAGGTGGGACAGCACAAGCCTTTCAAAGATTTTCATAACTACAGATGTTAAAGCAACTGGTCTGTAATTCAGTTCCTTGATGGAGGGCTTCTGATGATGAAGGTAGAGCGTTTGAAGCAGGAAGGAACATAGCACATCTCTAGTGATCTATTGAAGATTCAGGTGAAGATGTGGGCCAATTGTTCAGCACAGACTTTTAAGCAAGAAGGAGTTATCTTGCCTGTCTCTGGTGCTTTTCCTGGCTTTTGTCTGTGAAATAGATTTTGCACTTATTTTTCTGTGATCACCAGAGGTTGTGAACCCAATGGATTGGGGCCAGTTGTAGGAGGCTTGGCTGTTGTTGGTGTGTTTGAGATGTGGGTTGCGGAGATAGGTGGTTGTAATTTCTTTTCAAACCTGCAGTAAAACACATTCAAGGCATCTGCTAGTTGTTGATTTCCTTCTGCCTGGGAAGGAGGTTTGCTGAAGCCAGTGATGTTTGCTGGTTCATTTGTTGAGAACTGATTCCTTAACTTTTCAGAATAGCTTCTTTTTGCTGCTCTGATCTCTCTTGTTAATATGTTTCTGGCCTGGTTTTATAGCATTCTGTCACCTTTTCTGTAGGCTTCCTGTTTGGAATGATGTAGCTGCTTAAGTTTAGCTGTGAACCCAGGTTTATTGTTACTATATATTTGCAGGTTCCTTGTTGGTAAACATAAGTCTTCGCAGAAGCTGACATATGATGTTACAGTCTCTGTGAACTCATCTAGGTCTGCAGAGGCATCTTCAAAAGCATTCCAATCAGTGCAATCAAGGCAGGCCTTGAGTTTCAGCTTTGCCTCATCCAACCAAGTCTTCACTGATTTGTTGGTTTCATAGTTTTAAGTCTTTGTCTATAGGCAGGTACAAGGTGATTCATGCAGTGGTCAGTGTCCCACAGCTGCTCGTGGTAAAGACCTATAAGCATATTTTACTGTTGTGTAGCAGTGGTCTAAAGTATTTTTGCCTTGGTGGGACGATTTACATGCTGGAAATATTTTGGGAGCTCTTTCCTTAAATTTGCTTGATTGAAATATCCTAAAATGATGGGAAGGGAACCTGGGTGTTTGGCTTTAGCCTCCATAATTTGATCGGCAAGAGTTCGTAATGCCTTGTTTACACAGGCTTGTGGAGAAACATACACAGCTATTAGGAGAAATGAGGAGAACTCACATGGAGAGTAAAATGGCTTGCAGTTGATGTGTAAAGACTCTTAAGTTTTCATCACAGAACTTATATATTATAGTTATATCCTGAGACCAGCTGTTGTTGATATATTTTCCTACTATTAGATCTAGTAGCCAAATACTGTATTTCCTTGGTATAAGTTATACAAGCCCAATAAGCTTTTATTTTCTGCTAAAGAATAAGGTGAATAATTAAACCTTATAGTTTCAATCTGGATATTTACTTATTTTAAAAAAAAATTAAGTCTCCCCTTTAACCCTTCCTGTATTTTCTTGTTCAGTCTCTAAATAATTTTTAACATTATTAAACATTCATCTACTCATTGCATTATTTTTCCAATTTCAGAATGTTCCTTATTCATATCACTAACATTATGCATATTATCCATTTAACTGTATTCTTATCTCACCTAACGTAAAATACTCTACAGCACCAGACGTGAGACTCTAGGCTTAGACAATCTTGAACTATGCCAACTAAGATTGGACTTAAGCATAGTACATAAAATCATGTCTTACCAATTAATGAATATTTCAGCTTTAACCACAACAACACAAGAGCACACAACAGATATAAACTAAATGTAAACTACTCCAAACTTGATTGTAGGAAGTACGATTTCAGCAACAGAGTGGTCGATGTTTGGAACTCACTACCTGATTCTGTTGTCACATGCTCAAACCCCCACTCCTTTACCCTCAAACTAACCTCTATTGACCTCACCCCATTCCTAAGAGTCTGTAAGGGGCGTGCATAAGCTCACAATAGTGCTTACAGTCCCTGTCCCATTATCCCCAATTATTAGTTCCTATTTCATGTATTTAAACTTATGTTTATTCTTATTTCTATTATACTGTAAACGTTTGACAAAATAAATAAACAAACAAACATTTTAAGAAATGTATTCTCGGCTCATATCTTTATGAAATCTTCTTTCAGATAACTTATAAATTATTAGAATTTTAATTGTTATAACTAAATAGAGTTGGGGGACAATAAAGAATTGATGGTGTAAAAATACCTTTCAACAATGGAGAGACCTGTTGGAGGAAGCAGCCCTCTCTATACAAATCCATCATACCATAAAAATAGATATGCTGCAAAACACAAAATCTCACATCCACGGCAAATCAGTAGGCAAAGTTTTTCTTCCACTTTGAGTTTTACTTTTCATATTCCCAGGCTTCCAAAAGATGCCCTCTCATGCAAGTTGGACCATGAGGTTCCCCAGTCACATTCACCTACCAGCAACAATAATGTAACCATACAACTTTGAGCCATACTATAAGACAGATCTCTTTATCAAGAACAGGATGTATATGCCACGGCCTGGACGGATAATTCAAGAGAGCCCAGCAAGTTACTGTTTCACCTTTCACAAAAAAGGTAGGAATATAACTGTATACCATGGGCATCTAGATGTCAGTCTTCCCCAAAGAGAAGAAAACTACAGTTGTGTGATGACAACAAAACAGCATGGTATGAGAGGATATTTAAAACCCAATAAATATTTTAAAGATAATATTTGTACCTGAAATTCCATTCTGATATTAAGGATTAGGTTTCCTCATAACTGCCAGGGATTAAAACCAATCTCTTATTATCCTATTTAACCATGGCAACCTCTAAACACCTCCACTCCAATCTTGAGGCATTTTTTTCTCTAAATTTCATTACTGATCTTCCTCAAGTGGAATATAATTCTGTACTTATATTAGTGGATTTATTTATACAAACTGGCCCATTTTATTCCTTGCAAAAGTGTTTCAACTGTCCAATTGAAATGGTTCAATTATCAAAGGTAGTCCAATCATACATGGAAACTTAATAATAGCCTAACTGATCAGGCTATTACAAGAGAAAGATGAAGAATTTTTCTTTTACACTTGCAAGTTTCTGCTAAAGAAGTCTTATCATAAAGTAGAATTAACTCATCTAAATGGTTTACCTAGTAACCTTTCCTGGATTTCCTGTCTGGCTGTTCATAGAGGGTCAGATTAGGTAATCCTATCTCTTCAGCCTTTATTCTTAATACTGGCACACCAAAAGGGTTGTGTGTTGAGTCCCTTACTCTATACTCTTTATGTGCATGATTGCATTCCACTCACGCTAATAATACTATTATTAAATTTGCAGATGATACAACAGTGGTGGGACTTATCTTGGGAGGAATGAGTCTGCCTACTGAGATGAGGTGGACTGGTTGCTTTTGTGTGGAGACAATAACTTGGTCCTCAATACCAATAAGACCAAGGAGCTTATAGTGGACTATAGAAGGAATAGATCAGACATCCAGCCCTTGCTTATCAATGGAGACCGAGTGGAGCAAGTGGCCAGTTTTAAGTTTCTGGGTTTATCATAAAAGAGGACCTGACCTGGGGTGCTCACATCGCAGTACTGGTTAAAAGGGCTTCTCAGAAAACAACAACTGAATGAAAAACTGCTGGTGACCTTCTACCACTACACCATAAAGAGTATCTTACTGCACCTGTGTATGGTTTGCCAATTGCACAGTGGCAGATAGGACAGCACTCCAGAGGGTTAACATCATTGCCCAGAAAATCATTGGTTTCCACTCCCCGCTTTGGAAGAGCTTTATAGCTCCTGCAGCCTTAAAAAAGTTCAAAAGAATCTAAAAAATCCATCTCATACTGAGCACTCTTTTTTTGAACTATTACCATCTGGCAGATGGTACCGGATAATAAAAACAAGGACAAATAGGCTGAAAAACAGCTTCTATCCCAGGGCAATAACTCTATTGAATTCTACTGTATAGTACACTGAGGTTGGTATTTAATTTTGTTGCATGATGTGCAATGACAATAAAGTAAAGTAAACTAAATTAAACTGACATCCATAGAAATTGAACAAATAAATAAAACCATTATGTAAATATATTGCAGTCAATAATGCAACAACAGAAATGGCCCTAAGCAGTCCATTATATTGACAGACGGAATTCTGCAATAAACATGTGCCATTCAGTTTCCTATATGACCTACAAAAATTTTGATAACCCAGAGCTTGTCTAAAATCTCTTACCAAATTGTAATACTTCACACAACAAAAACAAGAATTTGTCAAATATACGGTAAATGCAAGAGAGATGTAAATTATGTTTAAAAATTATTGGTGCTATCCATATCAATATCTAATTTTGGAAATGCATCAATTTACAGGCTATATATAGACCTTAGGAATGAAAAAAAAGTACTGCACCTCCATTGGTTAAATGAGATAAGTAGGTTTCCAGAGGTCGATAAATAAATTAGCTATACCCTTCTTTCATACTGAGGCAAGTGGACTTCAGTGATTCTCATGTTCCCATATTAATTTATTCAGCCAACTCACTGAAAGTTTCATGCTGAGGACTTATTTAGAATTTCTGACTCTATTTATTTTCTCCAAACATAAGAAGTATTATCTCCTGAAATGTTCCAATAGATGATTTACAAGTTATTAGAATGTTAATTATTATTATTAAGTAAAATACTAGGAGTTCAATCACCTTCAGAATTTAATCTCATCCCAGCTTTTCATTACAAATCATTCTTCTTTTGTTGTCATGTCAAATAGATTTATTTGCTTTATTCTGATATATCCATCCATGTATAATCTGACCCTGAAAAACAATCTCAGTTTTCAGAAAGGAAAAGAAAAGGTAAGAAAATACCTAGGAAATTTTTAAGCTCTTCTACCTATCTCGAGTTGCTGAACGTTGTTTATATTTCTGTCTACATATCAGCAACTGTCACGAATAAAGTTAACTGAAAATGTCAAATGCTGAAATTTATGACAGTAAATGTATGATTCAACTCACATAAAGAAAACACCCTTATAATAAACAAGCAACGATCTACTGGAAGGGAAGGTTTTTTTCCCCTGCACTTGAAATTTAACAGCCAATCATCTACATCCTAAACATAACTATCATAAAGCACCTCTAAATCTGTCCTTGTTTATAGCATGTGTTATAACAAGATTTGACAGTTTATGAAAGAGCTATAATTGCCACTATACACCCAGCATTTTGTCAACTGCAACTGTATTTAAGGAAAGCATTTTTCCTTTTTGAAAGAATTGACTGAACTTTTCTTTGCTCCTTAATGATTCCTCCATTAGGATATTTTTAGGAGTAAGGGCCACATGACTTATGGTGGTGACATTGTGTCCTGGTGGTACAGAGGAACAGCTCTCCATTCCCTGTACTGGGATTTTTGTGTCTGGCAGCCGATTGAGGCAATGTTCGACAAGAGTGGGAACCCTTGGAGATGGTAGGGAGAGTTGCAGATCCCAGCAGATCGAAGAAGAGAGCCTGATGCCAAAGAAGCCGGCCCTAAGGCAGATCCGAAGACGTGGCAAGCCGATCCAAAGAGGGAAGGAAAGAGAGAAGGCAGTACGGCAGCAACAGGCGAGTTATGGATGTAACCAAGTCTAGAAGATTGATGAAGATTGGATTGAAGAGCAGTTAAAATGAAAGAAGCTTCCAGTGAGGAAGGGCTAAGTATGAAAAGTAAGTGGCAGAGGTTTCTTTTTCCTTCCTGTGTGGGGAGCAGATTGGCAGCAGAGGAAAGGAATGCGGAAATGTCTAAATTTAAGATTACAATCTTAATTACATCTCATTGATCTAAATATAGGAAACTGAATCCTTGCAGTCATACATTTTATTTTAATGGGGTGGGAATTTCCCTTCTTGGACATTGCACTTCTGGTAAAAAACCTTCATTCAGTAATTCTAATTATAGTACATTCATCTATCAATGTTAGTATACAAGCATTTATATAGTGTTATAAGGAGAGGTTGTACAGGGAAGCACTAACACAGATCAGTTGAGGACCAGAGGTGCTTTAAGAAACCCCTAAAACATAAGACACGCCCAGGAAAAATAAGATTTCTGTTATCCAGAAATAAGCCCATCATCATTTTTTTGTTTGGAACAAAAACATTCTTTTCTCTTCTCCAACTTCTGAGATCCTTTTATTTATTCTTTTATATAGGAGATCCAGGATAATAGAAAAATGAGATATAAGTTTAAATCACCACAGTGCCATGAAGCTTATCAGAAGATAGCTGGGTTCAGGATTTTTATTCAATGTTTCTTATTTATTTATTTAGTCATTTATTTATTTATATGTCAAATTTATAGTGACTCATTATAAAGCATATAATGATTTAGAACAATATCTTTTTTTAATAAAAAAATTATTTGGGTTTTCACAAAACATAATACAAGTAAAATTTCTTTTTTTGAGAATAGCATGGTCCCGAGTTATCACTTCTCCATACAGGCACAAATTCAATTTCATATTCATCTTTGTGTTCTATTTCATATCTTATTACTATTTTAACATTTTCTCAATATTTTTTTTCCTTCCCTTAGTTTTCTCAATCTTACTTTTAATTATTTCATTCCTTCCAAAATTCAATTATATATATCTTTTTCTAAGTTTCAATACCTTTCTAGTCATTATATTTATACCTTTTTCTGTCCTGTTTCAATTTCATATTTTCTTTTCTCATTAAACAAATTTTTTCCCTGTAGTTACTAACTGGACTATGACACCTTTGTATCTTTTAATTTTTATCCATTCAACTCTTATTTAAACTTCAATTTATGCCTTTACAATTATAACATTCAAAATAACACATAACTTCCAGTCGAATTCTGCTTGGTACATTCTTAAAATATGTACTAAGTTCTTAAAGAGAAAAAATATTTATAACAATAATACATAAAAAACTTATTCTATTCCAATTCACCTCTATCATGAATGTTAGTTATAATCTTTGACATCTTTAACATTTCTTTTCAACAGGTATCATACTTCTAGGAGCACTTATAATATTTCCATAATTTTTTCATGTTTCTTTCATATTCCTCTTCACTTAAATTTTTATAATGCATTTATAATAATTAAAATGTTCCCGTCCTTTCCTAGTTTCATTCTCTCATTGTCTTTATTTCATTTATTTATTAAACATTCGATTCCATTACAATGAGTATTTTATCTATCATTTTAATCTACACTTGTTTCATATTTCCAAAGTTCATTTCTATTTCTGATATAACAATACTATCTTATGTACCCTTGCAGAATCCCTGTTTCAATTAAGTTTTCACCCATTATCTCTGTGTCTTCTAAATAGGCTTATACACTTAATCCTTGTACATTTTCCCTGTTTTTGTCCTGTTTCTGTCCTTTATAATTTCTTTTCCTTTCCCTCTTCCCCCTCTTCTAATCTCTTCCCTTTTTGACCCCTTCTCTCTCTAATTCTGATTCTCTCTTCTGTAATCCTCTCTTCTGTTTCTTCTGCTAATGTTGTAATTGCTTTTCAAAACTATTCTTTTTGGAGGTTGTTTTTTCAGATCTTAAATTTTCCACTCTCTTTCCCCCCTTTCCTTTCTTTTCCCCACATACAAATACTTGGTCATTGAAGATGGCTTCTTTTTTATCCCGCCCTTCTTGTTCTACAGGCATTTCTTGTTGTTTCTCATAGTTCAGGATCTCCATTTCTAAAAATTGAAATACGAAGCCAAAAGAACCTCTTCCTTCTTGTGCATCTTCTTTCTGTTTTTTAAGTTTCATTCTCAATTCTTCCAAGAGTGATACCATTTAAAAACCTTTTAAACAACCACCTGATTAATTTTAGTCCTTTAGATCCAATAGCCAAAAATCCAAAAATCATCAAGTAATCCAAATAATCCAAAGCTGTTTCTTCTTGCTTCTTTTTTCCACTTTCTCTTCCTGGGGTTCTCTTATCTTGTTGCAAAGTTTCAGTTAAAATGTATCTTTTAGGAATCTTGTTAAAGTTTCACTGTTAATTTCTTTCACTTCCAGGTGGTCTCCTCAATTTTTTCAGATCCCACCCTTTTGTTTTTTTCTTCTTTTAAAAGTTTTTGAGAATCCAGAAATCTTTATTATCCCTTTGACATTTTATTTTCAGCTTAAATACCTGTTAATGTCAAAGTGGATTTTTGCCAGTGTCTTGCTTAAATCTCTTCGTTGTCAATATAGGGAAGAAAAGAAAAAAACCAAATCCTTTCTCTTCCCTCTCTCATTCGCCGCTTCAAAGTCTTCTTTGGAAACAATGTTATTTTTTTATAGTTCAAATTCCAGGGTATCTTACATTGTTGCTTTTTCAGTTTAACCCGGTCAACCAAAACTTTCTCTTCTTATCTTTCTCCTACACATTCTTTTCCGATCGAGTTCTTCTTTAAGATAGACATTTCTGACCACCACTGCAACCGCCTTTGGGAAAGGGAGTAATGACCAGCTGGGGAGGAGAGATGAGACTCTCCTCGACCCTGCTGGCAGTCTCCCCCCTCTTCACCACCTCTACGGGGTGGCTTAGCCCCAAAACCAGCTGGCTTGGGGCGCTCCTGCGGCGAACACAGATCAAAACTGCACACTATCACAGATTTTGGTCTGTCGCCGAAGAAGCTCAAACCGGAAGCCTAGAACAATATCTGAATGCATACAACTCTCATGTTCTGTTTGCTTTTAGTTTTTTTTCTTTCAGATTTCAGTTTCAGCATTTTCACCTTCCGCTACATACAGAAGTAGAGTGTTTTATGTTACCTAGAAATAGTAAGAAAAAGTTTGGTAGCCTTGGGAAGCTTTAAATTTTTTTTCTTCTAATTACAGTTAAAGAAGAAGGAATAAAGAGAAAATGCAGTAAAATAATTAGGTATATTTTACAAAGTTAGAAGAAATTCACATGTTGCAATTTATGTTCAAATTCTATATAACATTTTAAGGATATTGATTAAATCAGCAATTAAATCATTGATTAAATCAGCAATCAGCAATCCCCATCTTTCTGGCACTGGGACTGGTTCGGTGGAAGATAGTTTTTCAACAGACTGGGTAAGGGGGAATAGTTTCACTCGCAACCTACATCCTGCATATGCATAGATGAAGCTTTGCTTGTTCGCAAACCATTTGTATGACCCAATTCCTAAAAGGCCATGGATTGGTACCATTTGGGATGGCTGGATTAAATAATACTTCAATTCTCTCATAACATATGTTCTTTTAAATGTTTGGCTAATACACAAAAGATCAGTCTTCTCCTGATATCTGATTAACAGAATGAAAGACATTTTAAATCCAACTTTTCAAGCTTTTAATAATTACCATACATTTTATCTTTTTAATAGTGAGCATAATAACTCAAATGCAATTATATAACAACTTCAATCTATGGAGATTTTTAATTATCCATGTCATACAGTAGTTGTCCTGGCTGAAATGAATCTTCATGGAAAAACAAAGAAAGTCCAGTTGCCTTTTGAAAAAGCATCTTTGGGATTAGCTTCAATCCTTTTAACAAGAACAAGAGTGAAATTACTACTGTGTACAGTTTTTCATGTGTTCACTTTTCAAGGAGAAATAACATTAAACTGTATTTTTTAATAACTGTAGCTAATTTGTTGGGTTTATATATTACATTATGCCCGATGTTAGCATTTGGTTTAGTTTAATATTAAATGTTAATTATACAAAATCATTGTAGTTTATAAAGCATGGTTTATGGCTTAAATAATGTACGAATCTAGCAAATTTCCAAAGCTGGTCAGTTCAGGAATCAGTTGAATCTTACTAGGTGTTGACAGCAAGATAACTTCTGGAATATATTTATTTTGATTCCTATTATGGACAATCAGATTGTTCCAGTATGAGTACAGGACGCTAACTTTTTTCTCAGGAACAGGAACATAACAATTTCCACCTACCCCGTCCCCAGAGATACATGCTTTTTCCTTCTATATATTGAAGTAGATTTGTTCTGGCAAAAATAGTGCCATCCAATTCCCTTACTACATCATACTATAGTTAAAACATTTCTTTATTCTCTACAGTTGGCAGCTATTGTTTGATGTAGTAGGACCATCTCATTTTTTGTCACTTGGCCCTTGCCATTGTGTCTATTGAAATGCCTGTCCACTTCTGAAAGGGATTTTGATGATCCTGCACTTTGTTTCTTAATTTCCACTGGTGGGCTGTTTTTATAAAAAAGATGTACTCATTTGTGGAAAGATTAAAGGACAAGGTTTTTTTTACAAGTTCATTTGAAGGTACTATTATTTAAAGGAAGTGAAACTGTCAAATGTTCCACCAGTTCCCCTTCAAGCCAAAAATACAGGAAAAATGCTACAACTATTTTATCATATTTACTGATGTAATAAATGACTAAATGAATATTTATTTCTTTTTTTTTTAATTTTTATTTTAACCAGAGGGAATTGTCAAACTTTTGCCTGTTTCCCCTTCTAGGCCAAATACCAGGAAGAATGATAAAAATATATATTGGGGGTGGGTAGGGTGTTATGCACTAATTCATAGGGAACACACCGGATGGAAAGGAATAAAGGAAAGAATGTCAAATAAAATACTCTTTTGGAAAAGAAAGGGTTCCATTTTCCAGCACAAATGGGAGTATTAAAAAGCAAGGAAATCTGTTTATCCAGGGCCTTGATAAATGTGGTCTTGGCGAAACATAAGAGCATTACTATCATCAAAGAACAAGGAACTATAATTCATAAAATTAATTTAAGCTAGTTTTCCAGATAGTTTACGCAGGTATCAAATAGGTTAACACTGCAGTGCACAAAAACTCCAAGGTTCTGAAGCAGACCATTAATATAAAAACTGACTGCCTGATAACTGGTTTTAATTTTTGGAAGATACTGAGCATACAAATGTAGTGCAAGGAAATTGGATGATGTTTGATTAAATTAGTTTATGGAGGAAAAAAACTCTCTGTAAAATCACCTTGGACAATATGCTATCACTTCACATTTGGAGAGCTAAACAAGGTTGCCCTTACATGTATGGATGTGATTGTTTTTTAAAACTCTGAATACATCATATGTAGACTAATTAGCACTGCTTTTCTGTACCTTGTTTTCACCACCATTATTAATTACAGCAGAACAAATGTTTTAAAGAGAAGCCAAGGTTTAACTGTTCCAACTTCAAATAATATACCGGTATCATTTGATAACCTGGTCATTACTTTAGTTCCAAAAGAATATGAAATCTTTACCAGGGTCTTTTACACACACACACACACACACACACACACACACACCGCATCACTCCTCATCAGCAAAATAATTATCTAGCTTGGCTGGTAATTAAAAGAACTGAAAATTTTTTACTTGATTGCCCTTGGTAATATTAAAATATCTTACTAGTATTGGATACTACAATTTAGTTCATTATGATTGAATGCATCAGATTAAACCGTTACAAATGCTACAGTTTCCAAGTCTTCTGTAAGTACTTTGTCACAGTAATTTTTAAATACTGATTTAATAATAGTCTCGCATTTTGTCCTGGCACATGAAAATTTAGCATTGTGAAACGTTTTCAATAATTTAGTACTATATTACAAAAACTTTGATTGTGAATTATGATATGAAATGCAAATGTTTCCTCCATTGCAGCTAACTTCAGAATAATTTGATGTTTTTTTAAAAAAATGTTATTTTCAATTGATTTAGAAGCTCCCATGACAGCTTTCCACAAGATGAATCCTCAGCTATGCCACTCCAAAAATGGACATAAATCTACATTTATAGTTTTAAACCAGAGTACCTGCCCATTGGGAAAAAAAATCATTCTTGGAGCAAGAGCAAAGGCATACTGGCAACCAAGATATAGAGGAGCAACAACAGGTTCTGCAACTCATGAGGAGAAATATCAAACCCCACAACAATTGTGTTTATAAGGAAAGCTTAGATGATATTGATCTGGCTCCAATGTCAAGTTGACATCTGACATCTTTAACATCCAGCCAATTAACCAAGCCAGATCATCTTGCTTCTGAGAACCCCGTACAGTTGGTGACCTGGACTATAGCGGACTAGAAAGGGATAGTTGATAGTGGACTAATGAGCTTTTCTCTAGATTTCACATAATAGCCCTTCAAGAAACTTGGCGAACCGAAGTGGATGAACCACTACAACTGTCAGGCTTTCAAGGATGGGCCTCCCCAGCTCAAAAAACAAAGAACAAAGGGAGACCCTCTGGTGGACTATGCATTCTTATAAAGAAAGAGTTGCAATGGCAGGGAGAGAAATTATATAACAAAGATAAGTATCAGTACTTTCTAGCTGTCAAACTTGAATATGACCAGTTTGAGTTAATATTGGTAAATGTGTATATTCCCCCAAGTACATACCAGCACTATAATTTTGAATATTGGACGTGCTTAGACGTTATTCTCGAAGATAAAGCAATACTGTGTCCTCAGCCCGTACTGGTTTTATTAAGAGATCTGAATGCTAGACTGTGTCCCTCTTTGTATGAGCTTGCCTAGAAGAAGGGAATCCCAGGGGAGTTCTTTGAAAACCATCCTCAGTGGCTCTCGAGAGATTGTAAAAGTAATGCCGCTGGGTTGCTCCTAGTCTCCTTAATTTTTAAAGGTAATCTCCAAATTTAGTATTTTAGTATTTATTTGATTTGTCAATCACTTACAAGATACAGGTATAAGAATAAATATAGTTTTGAATACATGAGATAGATACTTATAAGAAAAATAAAAAAAACAATAGGACAGGGACGATAGGCACGATTGGTGTGCTTATGCACGCTCCCCACAGACCTCTTAGGAATGGGGTAAGGTCAACAGTAGACAGTCTAAGGTTAAAGTTTTGTGGGTTTGGGGAAGAAACCACAGAGTCAGGTAGAGTATTCCAGACATTGACCACTCTGTTGCTGAAGTTGTATTTTCTGCAGTCAAGTTTGGTGCAGTTAACCTTGAGGTTGTATCTATTGTGTGTTCTTATATTGTTATGATTGAAGCTGAAGTATTCATTTGCAGATAGGACATTGCAATGAATTATTTTATATATTATATTTAGATCGGACTGGAGGTGGCGTAGTTCTAGGTTTTCTAGGTCTAGAGTTTCAAGTCTGGTGGCATAAGGTATTCTGCAATGAGTAGAGGAGCGGAGAACTCTTCTTGTGAAATATTTCTGGACTTTTTCAATTGTGTTAATATCAGATACATGATATGGGTTCCAGACTGATGAGCTGTATTCAAGTATAGGTCTAGCAAATGTTTTGTATGCTCTAGTTAGTAGTGTGATATTATCAGAGAAGAAGCTACGTAGGATTAGATTAACAACTCAATGCCTTTTTGGCTATGTAGCTACATTGGGCTCTAGCACTTAGATCATTTGAGATGAGTAGTCCAAGGTTCTTGACAAAGTTTGGATCCTCAACAAAGTCTTGACTATTTAGCTTGTATATTATTTTATGATTATTTTTCTGCCAATATGTAAGACAGAGCATTTATTTGTTGAGATTTGAAGTTGCCATTTGATTGACCATTCTGATAGTCAAGGTCTTTTTGGAGGGTAGTAGTATTGTCTGTGGTGTTGAATAGTTTTATATCATCAACACAGTTGCTCTTAATATGATCACAGAGGTCATTTATGTAGAGTATGAAGAAAGGTGGTCCTAAAACATTGCCTTGGGGGACACCACTGTTGAAAGGTACAGAATTTGATAGGACACTCCCAATTTTGACCATTTGTTGTCTATTTGACAGGAATGTTTCTATCCAGTTATGTAGGTGTTCAAAGATACCATAAGATTTTAGTTTTAGAAGTAGTTTGTCGTGTACCACTGAATCAAAGGCTTTACAGAAGTCTATGTAGATTACATCTATTGTTTTGCTCTGATCAAGTTGTATAGTCCATATGTTTTTGCAGTGTAAGAGTTGCAGATTACAGGATAGTTTTTTTCTGAAACCAAATTTATTAGAGAGTAGGTTGTTTGTCTCTAAGTGGAGGATAATGGATTGGTTAATAATTAATTCCATGACTTTACAGGTGATGCAGCATAAGGAGATTGGTCTATAGTTTTCAACTAGGCTGGGATCTCCCTTTTTGAAGATGGGGATGACCGTGGCTGGTGACCATAGTTTTGGCAAGGAACTGGTCCTGAAAGATTTTTCAAATATTATGCTTAGAGGTTCGACTATGGCAGTGGATAGCTTTTTTAAGAAGTAGGCACATAATCTGTCCCATACAATAGATAGGGATGGTTTTAGATTGCGCAGTGCTTTTTCAACAATGTCTTCTGTAAAATCAATGTGTATTAAATCATTGTAGTTGTCTGTGGTTCTACTAGGAAGTACTGGGCTTGATCCATTGCTGTTTACAAATACTGAGCCAAAGAATGTGGTTTGCTTTGATCGTGTCATCGTTGCAGTCTTTACCATTAGGTCTGTTATGTCCTTACTTGAAATCCCCGCGTTTTGATTGGCTAAAACGCGGGGATTTCTCATTGGCCGAACAAGCCGAGCCG
>BHEV01026264.1:0-20221 GCA_004319985.1 Emydocephalus ijimae
TGGGGTTGTGGCATGGCCAATGGTGACCGTCTGATGCGTCTCTTCCCTCCATCTGGTATCGCTGCCGCGTTGGGGTCGTCCATTTCGCTCCCAACGGTTGTCTGTTTGCCGGTCCCTGGTCCTAGGGGGTGTGCCCTCTTGCCTTCTCTCGTTCTGGTCCCACCGTCTGGGGCTGCGGTTCTTTTTAAGGCGGCAGACCCGCGCGATGTGGCCCTTCTTGTCGCAATGCCNTGGTCCTTGACTTACGACTCCATCGGGCTTGCTGATCGCGACCTGTCTGGAGACGGTGGATGTCTTCCTCCTCGTCAGATGTTCCCGAGGTGGAGTGGAGTTCGCCTTGGTGGGTGGTCGTCGTGGGTTGGGTTGCGGCCGACCTTGCTGGGTCGTTGTTCTCGGTGCGGCCTCCAGTGTACGATCTCCGCATCCGGTCTGCCGATTGTCGGGTGGCTTCGGTGGCCGCGGCTTCGGCNCGCATAGCCCCCCCCGGCGTCGCAGTTCCGCAACGAAATCACCCAGACTCTCACCCGATCGCTGGTCTCGCCGATAGAACTCGTGCCGTCGGATGAGGATGGGCACGGTTGGGGCGTAGTGTCTCCGGAGCAGAGGTTCAAGGTCTTTCCACTCCATCGACGTGACTTCGGCGGGCTTTGCTAACGCTTTTGCCATTTTAAACACTGCGGGCCCACAGTGCGTAAGGAAAATGGCTCGTTTCTTTGGTCCCGAGGCGTCCTTCAGGTCGTTGCACTCGAGGAACATGTTGAATCGGTCTGTGTACGATTCCCAATCCTCGGTGGCCGGGTTGAAGGGGGTCGGTGGCGCGATGCTGGCCATCTTGTCGGTTAACTGGCTCTCGTCGGACACGTGCTTCGTTCAGGGGCGAGATCCCACCCTCGTCGCCAGTGTCGTGTCCGCTCGGGAAGAAAAGCCAGGAGTCGGTGACTGGTTTCAGCTCTGGTTTATTTGCTCAGGAACCGGACTGCCGCAATGGTGAAAGTCCGCGGCTTTTATTCCTTTAGCCACGGCTTGCCGCGGCCAATGACATCGCTTTGAATCTCCCGCGATTCGAACGGGCCAATCGCGGGAGATTCCTGGCGAGCCAATCAGCGCGGCTCGCCCGGCCAATCAGGTTGCCCCGCGCTCTGGCCAATCAGAGCGCGGGGCTTCCAAGAATGTTAATGAAGGACAGAACACTATGGATATTTAAACCACCTGGATTCAGGGACATTCCATTTTTAGCATGGGCCCCACAAAACTGGTGAAGTCCCATTCACGGGATTCAGCCAGCATACAAAACCACACCCTCTGTGGTCCGTGGAAAAAAATCTCTCTCCGTGGAATTGATCCCTGGTGTCCAAAAACTGATCCCCGGGGGTCGCTGTGCTACACAAGCAGTTAAGAGCACTTCAGTTATGTCCATCTGGCATCTCTGCTTCATGTGCTGCATTGGTTGCCAGTTGGCTTGCAAAGTTGGTCATCACCTATAACAGGGGCCTCCAACCTTGGCAAGTTTAAGTCTGGCGGACTTCAACTCCCAGAATTCTCTGTGGCATAGGGCCTGATTATTTGAAGGACAGTTTTATTTCCTATGATATTTACTCAATTTGTATCAGTGTTGGCATGCTTTATGTCCCATCCATTTAACTGTCATTTGATCAGACTCGGAAAACAGGCCTTCTGTCACAGTACCTATCCTGTGGAACAGCATAACCCCAGAAATGTGAATGCCTCCTATCTTAAAGTTTTAAGACAAGCCCTGAAGACTTGACTCTTTTCTTGGATTAGAAAGCACGGCAGAACTGTTTGGAAATATGGGGAGTCGAGGACTATGCTTTATTACATGTCCAGAGATTGATCACTTTCTTGTTAATTATGATGGGTTTTTAAAAATTGTAATAAACTGCTCAAACTTGTTATGGTGGTATTAGAAATTTGACAAAATAAATAAATGAATAAATAGGGACCATCAGTACCCCATCCCAAGGGTTTATGGTACTAGTGTCAGGGTTCCTAGTTAATTCATGAGCCTCGAGCCAAGTTTCAAAAGAAATCCAATTATTTATTAGGAGCAACATGTTGACACTTTTCACAAGTGCAGTCGGCTTTGCCCTATATAATTTACTGCCCATCTATGTCCCTGTTTCCACCATCCTCCCAGGGTGTGTCAAAAATCACATTCTCCAATGAAGCACTTTCTCCCAGCTGTAGAAAACACGTCTCTCCAGCTGGCTTTGGTAACCTGGGATACAATCTGGAGCTTCTGGTCATAAGAACCAAACTGCTTCATCAGATCTCCCCCCTCTTTCTTATGGCAACTTGAGAGCAAGCCAGGAATGCTTTAAGAGTTGACAACCAGTACAGGTTACTGAGGAATTAAAGCTCAGAACTGTTTTGGCCCCAATAATTCCATATCCATAATTATGTTTGTCTAGCTTTTTTTTTTAACATAGAGAAGCTGAAAGAGAGAAGAGAAGCAGCTGCTTTTTTCAATTTAAGCAGCCGTGGTTACTGCACCCTACTGCTGCTAGTGGAAGAAAAGCAGGGGAGGGAAATCAGTAATTTTCTTACCTGAATGATGAAGTCACTGAAAGCATACCACCCACAAGATTATTTATTGCTTTTCCCTGGCTCTCATTTATTAGCATCAGATTCTACTTGTTATCTTCTCTGACTCTTCTGTTCCAAAAGAACAGCTCCTCGCTGTTTTTAAGGCAATGCAGGAATGTGTTGTGTATGCAATATGATCAATAAAGTGTGAGCTTGGAGTAAGTGCAGGGTTCTGGCCCTACACTTCTGATTGGCTGTTAAGCGGCCAGACCAGATTGGCCCATTCCGGGGAATCTGATTGGCCCTTAACAGAGAGTTCTTATTGGTTATAAGAACTAGCATTCCTAGCTCATTATTGGTTAAACGTTACAAGGGTTGCCTATATAAGGCGGGTTTTACTGCTGTTAAAGCAAGAAGTCACAATGTAAATAAAGAGCTGAAGTTCACCGTTCAGAGGCTTGTCTCCATTCTTTTTTGCCCATGCTCAAAACTTAACACTGGCGACGAGGGTGGGATGTGGAGATGTCTGAACCAACGGAACCACGAAGAAACACCGAGCACGTGACAGACGACGCCAACAACGGAACCATGTCTGGCGGCATTGCACCACCCGCTCCATTCGATCCAACACAAGAGGACTGGGAGTCCTACATGGATCACTTCCAAATGTTCCTAGAGACGAACAACTTAAAGGATGCCACACCAGGAAAGAAACGGGCGGTGTTCCTAACGCATTGCGGTCCAACCGTATTTAAGATGGCTAAAGCACTAGCCAAACCCCAAGAAGTGAAAGCCATGGATTGGGACGACCTCGAACCTATCCTGCGAGACCACTACGCTCCAACCGTGCCTACGCTCGTGAGACGCCACGAGTTTTATTAGAGGAGCCAGCGGAAGGGAGAAAGCGTGGCCGACTTCATAGCAGACCTCCGTAATTTGGGAGGCCTCTGCGGATTCACCAATTTAGAAGAAGCACTAAGAGATCGAATAGTTCTGGGACTAGATGCTCCGGGCGTACAAAGCAAGCTGATGGCGAAAGGCGACATCAGCCTTGCCGACACCATCGCCGATGCTACTGCAGCAGAAGCAACCAGGAAGTCGGCTGCACAACTTCACCGGTACCACCACCGGCCAGCGACATCTCACCCAACTCAGAAGGGCAACTTGTGACAGCGCACCACGAGGACCTCTCTTCGTCGTCAGACAGCGACGAAGAAGGGGTCCACCAATTGCGGTCCGACTTTGCTGTTAGTTATAACCTGTGATGCGTCACCTTTCGGGGTGGGCGCCATTTTGAGCCACGTACTGCCTAATGGGAACGAAGCCCCTGTCGCATATTTTTCAAAGACTCTTTCAAAAACGGAGCGGAACTATGGACAAATTGATAAAGAAGCCCTCGCAATCGTCTCAGCTATGAAAAGATTTCACGAATACGTGTATGGCAGGGTTTTTACTATTGTGACTGACCACAAACCATTGCTAGGGATAATAGCCGGAGATAAGCCGACTCCCTACATATTATCCCCTAGGATGACCCGATGGTCAGAATTCTTAGCTGCTTATAACTATCGGTTGCAATATCGCCTGGGGAAAGCCATCCCCCACGCCGACGCATTGAGCCGCGCACCGCTTCCAGAGACTCTCAAAGATCCAGCACCAACGGTCACCACGTTGCAAATTGAGGCACTCAACTCGCCGCCACTGACCGCTCGAGACATCGCAAGAGAAACCAAACGCGACCACACCCTAGCATGAGTCCTAGGCTGGGTAGAACCCGGATGGCCATTGGACCAATTATCAGATGACTTCACACCATTCAAGTCTCGACAGACCAAACTCTTCTCCCAGAAAGGCTGTATCATCTGGGGCGATAGAGTCGTTATCCCAGAACGGCTCCAAAAAACGTTGCTGAGAACTGCACGAGGGCCACCCCGGCATCGTGCGAATGAAAGCTCTTACATGAAGCTACGCATGGTGGCCGGGCATTGACAAGCAAATCGAACAGTGGGTTAAACTTGTCCCAAATGCCAAGAAGTCAGCAACGCCCCACCAAAAGCCATGCCTACTGAATGGGAGACACCACGTGGACCCTGGTCCCGAATTCACCTGGATTTCACGGGGCCAACCCAGGGCCACACCTTCCTGCTTACTGTGGATGCCTACTCAAATTGGCTCAAAATTCATCGTATGACGACAACAACCTCCGAGGCGGTTATCAAGATTTTAAACAGACTCTTTGCAACCCACGGATTACCAGACGTCCTGGTATCCGATAACGGCCCACAATTTACTGCACTCGCGTTCGAGCAGTACCTCGCTCACCGCGGCATCCGCCATGCGCTCACCTCGCCTGCGCACCCTGCCACCAATGGCCGAGCAGAACGCATGGTCCAATTTGTGAAGAAAACCTTGCAAAAGGTAGACTACGACAACATTGACGACAAGGTCAATCAAATCCTCTTCTTGCAACACATCACCCCACATAGCGTCACCAACAAAACTCCCGCTGAACTACTAATGGGAAGAAAGCTCCGCTCCCACTTCGACCGGTTGCACCCTGCTTATGAACCGGAGAAACCACTAGGATCCAGTGGCCGCTGTCGCACCTTCCAGGTAGGAGACCTCGTTTATGCAAAAAACCTATCAGGCGACCCGTTATGGATGGAAGCGACAGTAGTACGTGTAACCGGCCCCAGATCCTACCTTGTGCAATGCCTTGATGATAAACTTTGGAAACGGCATATCGACCAATTACGGTCACGACTTGCAGCGGCCAGTCCACAACTCCCCTACGACCAAACTGAGGGGGGGGAGGTACGGAAGAAGATGAAGTCCTAGGAAACCCGTTCGAAGGGAACAACGATTTAATAGGAATTCAGGAAGCGGAGCCAGAGGGCGAAACGTTTGCACCTTAGGGAATTGCAGAAAATGTGGGCAATGACGTAGAAGTGAACTGTGAACCAGAAGTAGCCCCACTGCCAAACAACGATCTACCTCAGCAGGATTGCAACCAGCCAATACAACGAAAATCAAAGAGACTAAAAAGACAACCGTCCTATTTAAGGGACTATGTAACTGCGCCCTGAACTAAGAAGCCAGGCGGAAGGGGTGTTGTGCATGCAATATGATTTATAAAGTGTGAGCTTGGAGTAAGTGCAGGGTTCTGGCCCTGCACTTCTGATTGGCTGTTAAGCGGCCGGACCGGATTGGCCCGTTCCGGGGAATCCGATTGGCCCTTAACAGAGAGTTCTTATTGGTTATAAGAGCTAGCGTTCCTAGCTCATTATTGGTTAAATGTTACAAGGTTGCCTATATAAGGCGGGTTTTACTGCTGTTAAAGCAAGAAATCACAATGTAAATAAAGAGCTGAAGTTCACCGTTCAGAGGCTTGTCTCCATTCTTTTTCGCCCATGCTCAAAACTTAACATCTTGCATTTTCCATTAGGTGGACATGGAAACATTACCACAAAAACATTGTGCAAGATCCAGATTAGCATCATATCCAGTCTCATTGGATGATATATGTACAATATATAGTGCTACAATATCAGAGTATAGAATATTTATGGATTGAACCAGAATAAAACACAGTTTTATATTGCTGATTGGGTCCTCCTCTGAACTACATATAGTCCTCAATTTGCAACTGTTTGTTTAGGGACTGTTCAAAATTACAGTGGCGCTGAAAAAAGTGGCTTATGATTGTTGTTTATACTTTCTACCATTGCAGCTTCTCCAGGGTCACGTGTTCAAAATGCAGACACTTGTCAACTGACTCATATTTATGAGAGTTCAGTGTCACCATTTGCCACCTTCTGACAAGCAAAATCTATGGGGGGGAAAGATTCACTTAGCAACCATGTTACTAACTTAACAACTGCAGTGATTCATTTAATAACTGTGACAAGAAAGACTGAAAAATAGGCAAGACTCACATTTAGCAACAGAAACTTTGAGCTCAACTGTGGTCATAAATCAAGGACTACATGTAGTTGAAATCTTTATTTAGGATTGTTCAGTGAAAAAAACCTGCTGATTTCAACCTTTTGGGGATGCTTTCTGCCAAATGCCAGCACAATCACCACTTTAATTTCTCAAAATGTCCTTGGCATGGATCATTTTGGAACTTAATATCATATAGTGCTAAAAAGGTTTGCACAATATATTTTTTCTACGGTTAATATGCGATGGCTGTACCACTGTGTTGGGAATGCCCTAATACTACCACAGAAGGGCCAGTGACTGAAATGAAGAAGAAAACAGGTTAAAAATGGGGCAACTTTCAAATTTTCATCCTCCCATTTTAAAAACAGTGGAGTTGCCTGTTCCAGTACATGTGAAGAAGGTCCAACCATTTAATCGAGAGTCCTCCAGCAATCTCTTCCTTGTCGTCTTTGACAGTTAAGCCTCTTTTAGCTGATGATAAACAACTCTCTCTCTCCTCCCCCTGCCCCCAAGAGACTCTTTCAAAATTGACAGCATGGAATTATGATAATATATGAGTACAGAATTACCTTTCAGCCAAAGACAACCTAAAAACTTTACATTACTTGAGATTCACAACGCATCTTTGATTATATATGGAACGCACTACCACCTCAAAGAAATCCATAAATGACCTACAGTTGAGAAATCAACTGGTTCTAAAAAGTGTGCATACTGAAATACTTTAACTTTGCCTTCTGGCTGAAACATATAATAACCTTTCATTCATGCAACATCTTTAGGATTGTTTTCCAGGTACATTTATACTCGATTATAGAAATGAAGGGTTAATAATCAGCATCTATTCACCTGAGGGGACACTTATTCTTCACTAGTTGCCAAGCTAAATTCTATTTTCCTTCTCATTTGCTTGAGCCTTTTAAGATATAGGGAGAATAAGTGACTTATTGAGCCACAGTACATTAATCCTTTCCCTGCTTCTGGGCAGTCAGTAAATTAGGAGAGCATATACTATTGTTATTGAGTATCTATTTAACGTAGCTATAATCCCTTCATTCTCATTGCTTAGTGCCAGAGGAACAATATGATAGTTTGATCTGTAATGGTTGTTTGGAATTATCTAGAGAATACCAAGAACTACACTGGGCATCCATGGGCATCCAAGGGAGGAAGGCAGTAATAACTACAAGACCATTTGTGGGTATTGGGGTGAAGTATAGACATAAAATGTATGTGACAATGTCACACAAATTATGTGGCCTTATTTGCGTCAGATGTCAGGATGCCAATAAATAATGGTGGCATTTTCATTTATGTCAATGCATGCATGTTATCCTGGGATGGCCATGACTTTGCTGCAGATGCTAGGACTATCATAACCTGCCATGGTCCATGTGGACTATGCAAATTTTATCTCTTGAGGCTTAGTTTCATTCTTAGAGGATGATTCAATCACAAGGTTAATGAGAGAAGGAAGTGAGTAGTCATCCTCATACAAAATAAGTTGTTCATATCCTGAGCAAATAGACATTTGTCCCTAAAAATTGCATAGTTAGAAAATCTGACATTCAGAACTAGAAATACTGAAGTTATGCATTGTAAAAATGCGGCAAAACTCACTTAACAATGGTCTTTCTTAGCAATGGAATTTTTTTTGTTCAATTGTGGTCATAAGTTAAAGACTATCTGCATTATTCACAAGAGCATCTCAAAACATGAAGCTAGTGTTTTTGGAAGGAATGCTTTAGTTAGCCCCATCCACAAAATCTCAGTTATTGAAATAATACAATTTTCAATTTAACAAAGTTGAAATTAGTATTGGTTATTCTACATCCATGGAGTACTGTCATCTTCCCACCAAAGTGATACCTATTTATCTACTTGCATTTCTATGCTTTTGAACTGCTAGGTTCGAACTGTTAGGTGGGCCAGGAACTAGGGCAAGGATGGGAGCTCACCCTGTCACACAACACTCAGGTCTCAAACTTGGTGGCACAGTGGTTAGAGTGCAGTACTGCAGGCTATTTCTGCTGACTGCTGGCAATTTGGCAGTTCAAATCTCACCAAGCTTAAGGTTGACTAAGTCTTCCATCCTTCCGAGGTGGGTAAAATGAGGACCCAGATTGTTGGGGGCAATATACTGACTCTGTAAATCACTTAGAGAGGGCTGTAAAGCACTGTAAAGCAGTATATAAGTCTAAGTTCCATTGCTATTGGGCTTTTCAGCCGACAAGATCAACTTCTTAACCTCTGAATTATCATGCTGGTGAGAAGGTAACAGTGCTCCATGACATCATACTGGCCACATGATCAGGAAAATATCTTTGGACAGCACTGTCTCAATGGCCCTTGAAATGAGATGAGCACCGCCCCCTATAATTGGTAATGACTAGCAGAGTAAAATACATAGGGACCTCTTTGCCTTTTATTCTACATGCTATCAACAAGAATTTGTTGGGTTAGGGTTAAGATAGGGTTAGCCTCTATTTGTTGGGTTAGGGTTAAGATAGGGTTAGCCTCATTTAGGGTTAGTGAGCACAATGAAATAATATATTTTAATTAAATAGATGTATTGACAGCAGAATCATATAGACTGGATGAATATATACAATATGAATAGAATCATTCTGTATGTTTAAATAATATTGTGATTGGTATGAGAACTGAATATGGCAACATTGAATCATGAAATAATGATGAATTAAAGTATAAAGCAGATGAGAGATGAAAGACAGAAAGGAAGCATCTTTTAATATAATAGTGACATGAATAAAAATTAGAATAGAGATAGAAATAAGAGAAAAGGAGAATAACAGTATACACATTTTTACATAATAAGATAAATGGAATAACAAGAAGGAGGTTTAGAAATTGAATGCTGGTAGTATGTTCAGGTGGTAGTATGTTCAGGTGTGTTCAAGAATTAAGATTTAAAAGTGACTGTGCATGTGTGCTCACTCATTAACTTGAGTTGAAGAGCTAACTCATCAGTTATTTTTATCTGTAGGGTATTAGCTTGGGGAAGGCAAATTTAGAATTGGATCACAAGCTATCTCCCTCAGCAAGTATTTATTTTGAAGAGTGTTTTTTTCAAAGAGACAGATTTATTGAAATAATAATGCTAAGACTTTGGCTCACATGTATACAAACAATTTTCCTTTGTTACATAAAATATACAAGAATGCATCAAAAGAAGTTATAAAGAATGACATTTGAATTTGCCATTTTACTTTGTTTGCATTTATATAACAGAAAGTAAAGAGAGTAAGCTAATTGTGCAGCAGAGGCCAATGCAAATACATAAAGCAAAAAAATCCATGATTTTCAGGGCATAAATTTATATGAGATAAAGACCTTCTTTGCAAAATTTCAGTTTTGCACTTCTGCTTCACAAGATTAGAAAGATTAGTTAAAAAGTCATTCAGCTTTGACTGGAATAGTTTATAATCCATGTAAAATAAAACATAGATATCCAACAAAAAGAAATTCAACATAGAGAAAAATAAGGTTTTACACTTAAGCAAGAAAAACCAAATGTACAGCTACAGATTAGGTGAAAGCTGGCTCGATAGCAGTAGCTGTAAGAGTATCTTGAAGTCCTAGTGATCACTTAAATATGAGTTAGCAGTATGTGGCAGCAATCAAAAAAGCCAATGCAATCCTAGGCTTCATTAACAGAGGGATAGAATGTAGATCATGTGAAGTATTAGAACCATTTTATAAAGCCCTAGTAAGACCAAACATAGACTACTGCATCCAGTTTTGGTCACTATATTATCAAAAAAATGTTGAGACCCTGAAAAGAGTGCAGAAAAGAGAAACAAAGATGATTGGGGGCTGGAGGCTAAATCATGAAGAACCATTGCAGGAATTGGGTATGTCTAGTCTAGTGAAAAGAAGGAGTAGGGGGTGACATGATCGCAGTGTTCCAATATATGAGGGGCTGCCGCAAAGAAGAAAGGGTGAACCTATTTTCCAAAGCACCAGAGGAAAAGACAAGAAACAATAGATGGAAATTAATCAAAGAGAGAATCAACCTAAACTAAGGAGAATTTTCCTAACAGTGAGAACAATTAATTAATTAACAATCAGAAGTTATGATTGTTCCACCACGGGAGGCTTTTAAGAAGAGACTGGGCAGATACTTGTCTGGAAGGGTACAGGATCGCCTGCTTGGGCAGGGGTTTGAACTAGAAAACCTTTAAGATTCCTTCCAACTCTGGTATTCTGTTATAAAATAAAATGCTACGATTCTATCAGAATGGGTTATATAATGTGTGGAACAGCTTCAGGAACTGGGCTGTGTGAGTGAAAAAAATACTGTCTATATTGCTTGGCTGTTGACCAATACCAAGAATGTTTTTGGTATGCAGGGGTATCTTCAGGGGGAGGCAAAAAAAAATTAAGATAGCATCCATCATTATTTTTTCACATATTTTGTGTCTTTAGGTAACCTGGGACACAGAACCAATTTAATAATATAATTTTCTTCTGAGTCAGAAAAAAATGTAGTGTAAGAAAGGAGAGGGAAGCAGGAGAAGAGGGAGAAGAGGGAGACAAGGTAATGGAGGTGGCTGATTTTTTTATTATAAACAATTAAAATTTTCTTTACCGTGTTTCCCCGAAAATATGACCTACCCTGAAAGTAAGTCCTAGCTTGATTTTTACATGTGCACCCAATATAAGCCCTACCCCCCAAAATAAGATCCTGCCCACTCCAGAGTCCATGGGTAAAACTTAAGCTAAGGTGGAGGTGGAGCTGCCCTACTACTTATCTTTAGACAGTTGTAGCCAAGACATCTGCCTTGCTGGTCTATCTCTTCTGCAGCTGGCAAGGCTGGCAGGGCTTTCCTGAAGGCCTCCGTAGCTAATAACAAAGCTCCGGATAGATCCGGAGCTCTTATCTGCTGCAGAGGCCTTCAGGAAAGCCTTTGCCAGCTGCAGAAGAAGAAGTTCCTGAAGGCCTCTGAAAGCGAAAAGGAGGGCGGGGGGTTATGCTGAGTTTAGTAAGTGGATGACATCCCCCCAAAATAAGACCTGGTGCCTTTTTTGGTGGCAAAAAAAGATAAGACAGGCTCTTATTTTTGGGGTAACATGGTAATAATTACCTTTTATGAATAATCAATGTAGAATCTGTTGTTTATATTTCGAGGGACATAATTCCTCCTTAGTGCTTCTGCTCCCCAAAAGTTCTTCTGTTTTTCCTAGATCCTGTTTTAAAGTGTTAATTCAAATCCAACCAGTCATATTCTCTACTGCATCCCTATATATGTGTATATATTATTAAAATTATCTTGTTTGTCTGTGTGTAACACTTAATATCATAGAGCAATCAGTCATATTCTCTTTTTGAACCAAGGTATTTCCATTGATCTAACTTAACAGAATGTGTCCAAAATCCAGGACTTCAATTCCCATAAAATTGAAATTGGGCAAATTTTATAAAATATTTTATGACATTATTTATTTTCTATAGCTACTAATTTCAGCATGGGTCTCTGTAGATATGAATACAGCTGGGAAATGGCGCCCAACACACATTTGGGGTTCCAGGCCCCATCAGATTTTCAAGGTCTTACAAAAGGTCAATTGGGTCGGGGCATCCTAATCTCTAAAGGGGGAATATTTCAGAGGCTACAGCAGAAAAGGCAGGTCTCCTAGCCTCTGTTGACTGACATTCCTTAGCTGACCTGTCACATGCTCAACCTGCTGGACTGAATTGAATGAGTAGAAACAACTGGGAGAAGATGGACCATCAGGGAACCCATTTCCAAGCCATGAAGGGCTTTAAAGCTCACAACCAGCACTTTGAATTGTGTCAGAATCACTGCAGTTCACACATTAATGGAGTTACATATATTTAACAACTGACATGCCTTATTATTTCTGCAGTCATATTTTGTATCAGTTGAAGTTTCCAAAACGCATTTCAAGGGCAGCCCCATGTAGAGCATGTTGCAGTAATCCAGAGAAGAGGACATAAAATTATAAAATATTTTATGACATATAGTGCAAAATAAATATTTCCCATGGTCAACTGCTGATGCTTGCTTGTGTTATATAACTCAGCGTGGGTTACTTTTAAGACAAATACATTTCTAAATAAACTTCCTGAATTTTTAGGAACTTTTTCAGAACATTAGAAGCTTTGCTGTTGTTGAAGGTATTAAGGAGTCCAATAAGGAAATATCTCTGGAATGGTGGCCCAATGGATAGTGGGTTGCATAGTCCCTAGATAAGGTATAAAACTGTATAATGTCAGTATATTGATGTCACTATTTCACAGAACTGCAAACTACAAAATTTCCCCTGAGGTTTGTTGAGGCTTGGAGAACAAGATAGTTTCACACATCCCCTATTATTTCCTTCTCTAGCCTGTTCCCAAGGGAAGATCCAAACTATTGCTGAATGTGCCATCTCTCAACTAGGAGGCCCAGAACAACATAGTCACTTCTTATACAGACAATTCATCCTTCCTATGAAGAGGAAAAAATGTCCCTTGAAAAATCACACAGGATTCAGACAAACATTATTTCTTTATTTTGTGTATCCCCACTTTCCTCCACCCTGCATTTCCGATGCCTTTTAAATTGCATTGCTTATTAATTCTAGGATGCTTTAATAGACCTTTAGCAAAATTATTTTAATAACTATATGTATTGCTTGACATTCTGCCTAGGTGGCTCTTTTAAATTCTCTTGTATTCTTTGGGAAGAATGTGATGGCAATTCTGTCACTTCAAACATAAAGCCATTCAACACAAGACTCCATCTGGAAATTCAAAAACTTTAATACTATTGATGGATATATATGCAACAGAATTTTAAAAGAAACCCCTGATGCTTTTTAAAAGAATCATTATCAGGGCTCTTTAGGGAGTGTCATGAAAGTGCCATTGACAGAAAATTGTAATATAGATCAGACCTCAGAGGAGGAATAGCTCTAACAGAGGCTGATACAGGATGACTTGCATGGAAAATCCAGACCTAGAAATGTATTAAGGAGGGGCCAATCCACCACTTTCATTTTTTCCTGTTATTCAGTTTTCCAATTTTTATTTGGCTCTATCCCATTTCTCTGTTGGTTTGCAAATGCTGTGAAAATGTATGTTCATTTCTTCATATATCTTCATATATCATATATCATATATCTTCTTCATATAATAAATATATCATTTATTAATTGCACTTATTCACATTTGTTATAGCTGCCCAACTCCAATTGACTATATAGGTGTACATTGTGCATATTTGTAACTGTCCTACTATACACAATTGTTTCCAATATTATGTGTTTCTGAATACATTGCTCCTTTCTCCAGGATAGAAGATTTTGTACAAAGATTTTAAGTAACAACCTTTATTATTGTTTTTTAAGTGTGAATAGTAATGCAAAACTGTACTCAGATGTGTATGTATGTAAGTTCATATGAAAACAAATCACCCCACTTATAGCATACGCAGAACCTGTTCTATAATTACATTGATGGTAGGTAAAAGATAAAATATATGCAGTGCACATTTAGTGAGAGTTAATAGGCAATATAAAAAAATTAAAGCCATATGGATCAAGTAGACATGGAGAAGTTATATTCCCCTTCCCAAAACATAAGAACTAGAGGTCCCCCAATGAAATTTTATTCTGGAAACATCATGACAGACAAAAGAAAGTACTTTTTACATTACATGTAATTCAACTTTGGAACTCACTCCCACAAGATGTGGTGCTGGCTACCAGCTTCACTGGCTTCAAAAGAGGATTGGATCAATTCATGGAAGTCATGATCTGAAGGCCATCTGCTAGGGGACTGGGCTTCCTTTTGCAGTTGACTGGTCACTGTGAGAACAGACTGATTAGATGGGACAGGAGGCCGATCCTTCAGGGCACTAATGTTCTTATGCTCTTAAAATCAGGGGTGTCAAACTCAAGGTCTTCAGGCCAGATCTGGCTAGTGGGGTGCTTAGATCTGGCCTGCAGGGCTGCTCTGGAAACAATGAAGGACCAGCTCATTTTTAGCTGTGATGGCCTCCTGCAATTCTCTGCCGGGCAAAAGCAGCTTGGGAGGGCCGTGAGCTCCATTTTTACTGGCAGAGTGCTCAGGCCACTACAGGCATCACCCACACAGGTGATGTCAAGCTGACCATGCCCACCCTGGCCACCACCCACCCACCCACCCCTCAGGTCAAACACAGCCCTGATGCGGTACTCGATGAAATCGAGTTTGACATCCCATCTTAAATTATATTGTTTTTACTAGTTGATTCAGACTACAGGGTGTTGTGTGGAACACTTGTTAGGGTTCAGTGTAACATTTATGGTCTTTGACTGTTTCTGGAAAGATGGATACACAACTGATCATGTTATTTTTCTTTCTTTCTTGACTTTGTTCTCTCCTGTTGTGAATCTTCTATTTGAAGGACGTTGATTCTTGTGAAATATCCTTGCCTCTCATCACCTCTTACTTACATTGAAAAAATGCTTATGTGCATTAAAACTTCACATTTAGAGTATCAACATAAATAAGATGCACTATACATGTCAAAACAAGTTATTATGTAATAGTGTTTGTAGGGTTTCATGTACTATCAGCATCTTTCATCAGATTTCATACACACACACACACACACACACACACACACACACCAAATATATCATACAGAAATATCTTCTCCGGTACTTAGTTTCAATTGTTTGAAACTCTGGCTCTGGAGCCGCCTGAGCTAAATGGTTTGTATATTAATTATTTTATCCTTTCTCTATGAAGTATTAAATATAGCAACAAAAGATACCTTCCTTTGAATTAAATGAAGTTTTCTGCATTGATGCTAATTAAAGTCAAAATGGGAGAGAAGGCTTTGCTGCATTTAACAGCAAGTGAAACAACCTCTGAAAAATTCTTCAAGTTGTAGTATTGGTAGCTTTTCCAGTCATGACACCCTCCAGATGTTTTGGAATTGCCACTCCAAGAATTTTAAGTCAGTGTAGCTAACATTTGGGGAGCTGCAATCCCCAAATGTCTGGAAAATGTGAGGTTGGAGAAAATTATTATGGATCTACTGTAATGTCAATGTTCCAAATAAACCCTCATTACAATTCAGAACTCTGAGACTACTTTCTTCTTTCCCATGATTGTTGGCCCTTCTCAGTTTTGGATGTTGTGATTTAAGGAATCTTATTGTTCGAACCCACAATTTTCTGACAGATATGACAGTTCCTGCCCTTCCCCCACCCCATGATAGCCCTTAAAACAAGGGGCATCTGGAGAACATCATGACGGATGTGGGCTCTCTCAGGAAGCTTTGCTAGGGAAATGTTCCAAAAGGTCTTCTCCAAACATCTGTAACTCTCAAGTTGTCTGTGTTTGCTTGGGCAATATTATTTTTGCTTGCTCAGTTGCTCCTTCCTCTACCATTCTCCCATGTCTTCCTGCTTTTGTTCAAACTGGGAAAGGAGGCCCAGCTTCGATTGGAAAGAGGAAAACACTCACAAGTGCAGTTCTGTTTATTTTTAAATGTCACTGGTGGAAATCACCCTCCTGAGACACATCACATTTTCCTGAGGAGTCAACCAAGTGAAGAAGCCGTGAAGTCTTCACAGAGCAGGCTTTTCTTTTTTTTTTTTTTTTTTTGAAAAAGAAAGCATTCCAAATTTGGAAAGTCTGTTTAGAACTCGAACACATTACTGTATCAAATTAATGTAAGGATGACAAAACACAGACATAGCATTCCCATGTGTTTTATTTATTGCCTTAAACGTTGCATTATTACTATTGTTGTCATTATAACTATCTACTACTACTACTACACCTACTACTACCACTACTCTACTACCATTACAAATGATGCCCTAACCATTATATTTTTGCTATATTTTTACCAATTCACTCACATACACACACACAACTGTTCACCATGTGAGTCTATTTTAGAGTATGCAACATTATCCAGAGCAAAAAAATTAAGAAAAATGAAGACATAAGACAAAGGAAATATAGCAAAACTGCTTTATTCATATACCATTCACTACATCTGCTTACCTTTCTATTCTTGAAACCCAGCCTTGCTTCCACCATATCCATACTCCATTTCATACTCTTTTCCTCATATTTCTTTTCTCTCTATTTTTCAGTTTCATCAACTTCCATCCAGCAGTCTCAGTCAATCTTGTGATCTCAATTCATTTACTTTCTTTCATACATTTGTTCTGCAGTTTGATCCTCATCCATTCTCTCTATATGATCAAACCACCTCCTTTCATACTTGTGTCTCACTCTGCATTAATTTTGCATGCATATTCATTTAGACTATGCTTTGGACATTGTTTTGGTGTTCATATCATACAACTGTTGCATAAGCCATGTATCACCTGTCTTGCCCAAGACTTATGGTACCTGGCAGCAAAGTGCCCAGCACTGGAAATATAATTTTCCAGAGGAAAGGGTCAGCCTATCTTTCAAAGAACTAGAAGGCAGGACAAGAACCAATGGATGGAAACTAATCAAGGAATGAATCAACCTAGAACTAAGGATAAATTTCCTGAAAAGTAGAACAATTAACCCATGGAATAACTTGCCTCCAGAAGTTATGGGTACTCCAACACTTATCATAGAACAGCCTTAAATATTAAAATAATATTTTAATCACCCACTGTAAAGTATTACAAAAATTGTAGATACCTGGAAATCAAAATTCCATTCCTTTCTATTTTGGGCCTTTTGGTGTCAGACATCTTGACCTAAATTGTACATCTCTTGTTGCTTCATGGGTTACTGACTTTTTGGCTTGCCTTGGCAGAAAATCACACATAGGGCTTGGCTAGACTAGAATCTATCTTGCAGACAAATATAAAGACATATTCAATGATTGCCTACTGCCTGTATAAAGATATACCCTTAAAGCTTCTTTCTCTCACCTTTCCAAATTAATGAGTACCTGCTGCAGTGCTTGGTGACCTTGAAATGGAACTGTTATATATTTACCAAATGGCCATCTCTGGACGAGGAACCAATGATTCCTATGCTGTTTCAATCCTTACAGCTGAGACTAAAAAAGAATCACCAGCCACCAGAAGTGTTGTCAACTCCTAAAATAAAACAAATTTTTCTAGGGTACAGAAGAACTGGTCTTTCCTGGGAAGCTTCTGGGTTTTTTTTTTACCTGATGACTTGGAAGAGGTTATACTTCTCAAACACATCACTTGGAGGAAAAAAATATAAGAATGATAAGAATGAAGATAAGAATTAATATAGAACACTGTCACTGCAGTTTGGATGCTCTGTAGAATTTACAGTGATGATTTGACACCTGGAACCAACATTTTATGTGGTGATAATTTCATTTTCTATGCTCTCCCTTTGGCAATGCCTCTGTGTTATCTTTTTTCCTGAGGAGAAAGGACACACACACATAACCCTGTACTTGTCTATTGGGGGCCATGTTTACCACATGACAGTGGATAATCAAGGCTTTTTGCTTGTTTGCTCCCTGCTCTTGAATAGTGAAGCACCATATTTTGGAAACTTACAAATGCCTAATTAGTTTGACATTGAATCTCTGCCAATTAGTGTTCACTGTTCTTAAGAAATGCACATTGGTTTTAAGCATATTACAGAAAAGCTTGTTCAATATGCATTTGGCTGCCTTGTTGGCAGCAGATCTCTTGGTATTTTATGTGTGAGAGAATTGGCTCTGTCTCTTTGTATGTACAAAATGTGTGTGTCTGTGTGTATATAAAGAAGATATGCATTTGAATAACATTTGGCCACCATACTGTCAGTGGCTCTGACTTGTTGCTGGGTTGTAATTGTTTTTCATTAAAAAAACACCCTAATCTTATGTTTTCAGACCCCAGCCATTTCTCATGGCTAATCTATAAAAGGATTCCCAAACTAACTGAAGTGTTTTGGGCAGGCATTTTATTTCCCATCATCACTGCTACAGTACTGGAAATGAGCCTACAATAACACATTACAAGGTTGAAAGCAGCACTACTGGTGAAGTGTCTAAATTATGGCAGAGTGCACAAAACTTCTTCTCCAAAGTCTTAGCTGAAGTGTGGTCACCCTGGCTGAGAGGAGAATGGACTAAAAACTTCAACTATGTCCTTCTTTGTTTTCTAATGCTCTTGCAAATAGTGGTTCTTGACTTATGACCATTTGTTTAACAATGGTTCAAAGGTACAATAGCCTGGAATAGGTGATTTATGACCTGTGCTCACATTTATGACTATTGCATTACCCTCATGGTCAATGGTCACAATTTGGGAGCTTAACAATCTGAATTTACAGCTAGTTGCAGCATCCTGCATTCACATGATCCCAATTCTCTGTCTTTTTTGCCAATTGTTGCGCATTAGGGAACCTGGATTAGCTTAATGGCTATGTGATTTGCAGTGAATTCATTTAATAATTGCTGTAAAATTGTTGTAAAATCAGATCTAACTTGACTTATGATCAGTGACTTGCGATACAAATTCTGGTCCCAGTTGTGGTTGTAAGTCAAGGACTACCTATATTTACCTGCAGAACTGACAAGGAGCCTGTCCTTTGGCCATCTGCAAGTATATAGAGGCATCTGAGGGGAGGAACAAGGCAAAAAAAGTCCTTTCCTCCCTTTTTAAAAACTTTTTTTAATTAATCTTTGACAAGTGTGCAAGAGGCTGTCTTTCTGAAAAATAGCAGAACAAAGAAAGATCGGCCTTAAGGAAAAAGATAAATTTTGTTTAATTCCTATGTTAACCTAAATTATAAACACTGACATGTTTATCAAAATATCACAAATAATACCATGGCAATTTCTGAGAGGTTTATGTGAACTGCATGTATCTTCTGTGCCTCAGATTCTATATTCTTGTTCTAGCCTAAGTGATATTGAACAGATGAATATTGAACAGATGAAAAGGGAAAAATCATATTGAAAGGAGAAAATGTAATTCTCATGGTCTTCTTCAGTGTTGCAAAATCAGCCACAGTCAATTGGGAACATTTACAAGAAGAACAATTCATGCCTGACAAGAATTTACATTTACCAAAATTAACCCTCACTCTTGTATTGTCTTTTAATAAAAGGGCATGCTCCAATTTTTTTCCAGTACTGGAGCCAATACCATATGGCCATTTCCTCTATTATAATTAATAATATATTCCAGCATTATCCAAGCATTACTGAGGAAACATAAAACCTGTCCTTGTTACTCTTATATTAGCAAAATGGGGAGTGGATGATTCTAGAAGATGCTTCGAGTCATTAGTGGGCATTAGTTGCCAAGTTACAGGTAGTCCTCCACTTGTAGCAGTTCATTTAATGACAGCTCAAAGTTAACAACACTCCTGAAAAAAGTGATGTCCGTTTTTCACACTTATGACCATCACAGCATCCCCAGGATCATGTGATCAAAATTCAAACACTTGGAAACTGACTCATATTTATGACGGTTCCAGTGTTCTGGGATCATCTGATCCTGCGATGACCTGGGGCATGGCACAAAGGCAACACAGTCACATAAGTAAGAAGAGTCCCTTTAATACCTCCAATTTTGCTCCCAATATCCAGATTTCCTTTGGTTAGAGAAAAAACTCTCTCAAGAACAGTCTTTAAGTGGAGGAAATTCAGTCTGAAAACAAAGTACATAAAAACTGTAAATAAAAATCCACACAAACCACGCTGCAGTAATTAACTTGACAGGGCAGGAGAAGGAATTGCAGACTTGAAAAGCCAGCAAAACACACACAGTT
>BHEV01026266.1:0-11818 GCA_004319985.1 Emydocephalus ijimae
AGAGATAAGGTCTTCCTCCCAGTCACAGCCACCGACTCGGTTTATGCCGGCCACTTCAATGCTGAGTGGCACGAACCATTGGAGGCCCAGTGGGCTAGGCCTATCCCTATCGATGACTGTTAAAGGTAAGTACGCTGTGTGTTTCTTGAAGGAAACTCGGACTCGGCAGGACCCGATGACGGGAATTCGATTCCCCTGGTAGTCCTTGAGGATGAGGCGTTGGAAACGGAGGTCTTGGCGTTGAATTGTGGGGATGAGTTGCTNAACAACACCATCGAGAGGGACGATCCCGAGTCGACCTCCATTTGGCAAGGCTGGTTTTCGATGGCTACCGTGACTCGGATTTTCTTAGTGTCCAAAGTTTAGGCGTGACCGATAGGGATAGTATGGTGAGCCTCTTCTCTCTGCAAAGCTTGATTTCTGTCGGAGTGGTTTACTGGCGCCCGCCTTACAGGACGGTTTCCTGTCGATTGGCGGTAGTTAGCCCCTTTCGAGGCCTGGCTGGGTCCCGGCAAGCTGCGGCAGACCCATCCGATGTGGCCTCGTTTCCTGCACTCGTGGCAGAGTGCGTCGCAGAATTTGCATTCGGACCTGGCATGGTCGGCTCCACAGCCAGCGCAAGGCCGTAGGGGCTTCGGACGATGGTCCCGGTCGGACCGCAATCGGTGGACCCCTTCTTCGTCGCTGTCTGATGACGAAGAGAGGTCCTCATGGTGGGCCATTGAAAACTGCCCTTCAGAGTTGGGTAGGATGTCGCTGGCCGGTGATGGTACCGTAGCGAGGTTTCGGCGGAGTTGTGCAGCCGACTTCCTGGTTGCTTCTGCTGCAGTACCATCGGTGATGGCGTCGGCAAGGCTGATGTCGCCTTTCGCCATCAGCTTGCTTTGCAGCCCTGGTGCATCTACTCCCAGAACTATTCGATCTCTTAGTGCCTCTTCTGAATCGGTGAATCCGCAGAGGCCTCCCAAATTTCAGAGGTCTGCTACGAAGTCAGCCATGCTTTCTCCCTTCCGCTGGCTTCTCTGATAAAACTCGTGGCGTCTCACGAGCGTAGGCACGGTTGGAGCATAATGGCCTCTCAGGATGGGTTCGAGGTCGTCCCAATCCAAGGCCTTCACTTCACGGNTCCACCTGTCACGTGCTTGGTGCTTCTTCTTGGTTCCGCTGGTTCAGACATCTCCACATCCCATCCTCGTCGCCAGTGTTAAGTATTGAGCATGGGTGAGAAGGAGTGGAGACAAGCCTCTGAAGGGTGAACTTCAGCTCTTTATTTACATCGTGACTTCTCAGTATAACAGCAGTCAACCCCGCCTTATATAGGCAACGCTCGTAACGTTTTAACCAATAACAAGCTTGGAACGCTAGCTTTTATAACCAATAGGAACTCTCTGTTAAGGGCCAATCGGATTCCCCGGAACGGGCCAATCCGGTCCGGCCGCTTAACAGCCAATCAGAAGTGCAGGGCCAGAACCCTGCACTTACTCCAAGCTCACACTTTATTACTTATATACATACACAACAGTAAGTGTGAAAAATGGTCATTAGTCACTTTTTTCAGTAACTTTGAATGGTCACTCCATACGAGCAAAGTGCCAGCAAAGGAAGGGAAAAAAACTCCAGAGAAGTTTCTGAAACAGAAAGTCTAGTCCTGCCAAGAATATAATAAGGGTTAACAGAGGCAGTTTCTGTAAGCAACATCAGAATGTTTCCTTCCTGCCATCCTTACAGGATTAGGCTAGTAATTTCTTTTAACAACCAGTTCTCTGAACTGCTTAGAATATTAACAACCGGTTCTAACAAATAGGTGCGAACTGGTAGAATCCCACCCCGGGTCCAGTTCCCTTATCCTGAATTTGCTTTTTTCCAACATCAGAAATGCTAGGCGAATGTACATCACAACATAGGAAGCTATTCTAAAATGCTGAGTTGAATTACTCAATCTCCCTAACCCTGACTCTCTTCCTGGTCATCCTTGTTTTCTGACTCTTTTTTTGTGTGTGTGCTATTTTTCAAGTTAAATCTTTTTGTTGTTTGATAATATCAAATAAATGAACACTGAGTAATTTTTCTTAGTTCAACTGAGTGGCATATATGCTTGCTCTGATGTGGATATGGAGACCGTGTTGGATCAAAGTTAAACTGGAGATTACCACAACACAGTCTTCTCTAATCAGATGCCCTCCAAAGATATTGAGATTTTAACACTCTGGATGTTTAGGGAATTGAACATTTGGAAGGTGAAGCCTTAGGATTTCTCCTCTTCTGTGAAATTCACTTTCCAGATTGGACTATAAATTCCCACACTGCCTTTCTTTATCTGGCAAGCAAAGTAGAGTGTGACTTTCTAGGGCCTATTCTGTGGTCTATTTGTGATTTATTCTGCAGTTGCCTTAAGCAAATGTTTTTAGAAAATAGTAATAATAATAATAATAATAATTATTATTATTATTATTATTATTATTATTATTATTATTATTATTATTATTATTATTATTATTTATTATTATTATTATTATTATTAAAAACAAATCAATCCACAATGCCCAATCCACAATTTCACTTTTACATTTGGAGTATTTTATTGAAATGCAGCCTAAAGAGTTTATGCTATTTGACTTCATCAAGCTTCTATTTCCACTGTGTTTTCTCCTCCGTGTCTTTAGGCTACTTAAGCTAAAATTGTCTGTAATTAAACCTACTCTTATTATTTCATATATATTATGAGTTCTTTTATTATAACTCTTCTGCACTATCTGAGGGAAAAAAACTCTTCCATTCAGCAGCCTCTCCCTTGCAGGCTATAAATCTCTACAACATGAGCAGGTCCATCGAAAAAAAGTTATAATTCTTGTTTGAAGCTTCTAAAGTATTTGTCATTAAATCTAAAGGAGCCCTGTGAGATTTAGGTGAGAAATCTCTGGAGTACGTGGAACTCAAGTAAAACTTTTAATGATGGAGGATCTTACCTTGCAGCAATTCATTCTTCTTCCAGATCCCTTGATGCCTAGCAATCTTTGCTTCAAATGTTTTTCCATTCCCCAGCTCAATTCACCGCATCTTATTTTCTGAAAATGCCAAGCACATTCCAAACAGCAAAGCAGCTTACTTTTGTTTATGCTGAAGCCAGGAGACATCTTTGTTGACCAGATGTTTCTGAAAACTGAACTCAGGCTATGTAGATCAATTACTTTTGCTCATTTTAGCAGAGTTTTATTAGTATCGTTAATATCATTTTGACATACATGTTGCTCTTGTTCAGTTACTAAATCATGCCTGACTGTTCATGACTTGACCCATGGACCATAGCATGCCAGGCACACACGCACACACCATCTTCCACTGTCTGCTGGAGTCTGCCCAAATCCATGCCCACTGTGTCAATGATACTATATCACCATTGGCATACATGTTCCTAATAACAAATTTAATTTAGAAATTATTATAGGATTATAAAAATTCAAATTAATCTTAAGAGTTCCCAAAGAAATATCATAATGTTTAATTACAGTATTGACCTCTATGGTTCTGTCTACTGAACCTACTGAACTTTTATGTCATAGTCCTAAAAACCTCTTTACATCCAGATCAGATTCTGTTAGTAATATAAAACTAAAAGGTTGTTTAGGGCATCACATTTAACAACCTTGCTCTGTGTAGGAATCCAGATTATGCCCAATGGATGTCCCAATGGATGTCTATTCACATTGATCAAAGGAAAACCAACTCCTTATCGAGGTAATTGGCTCCACTTTTAAACTCCTTTTAATGTATAATCTTTGTTGTTTGAGATGCCAGAGAAACTCAAATGCATTTGTTGACATTTCTTCAAGTATTTAAAGAATGCTAGCATGCTTGCTTTAATACCATCTCAAGACTAAATATATCCATCTGCTCAACCTATCCTTATGAAATTTAGTGTTCATTTTCACTCAATATATTTTAAACTTTGTTATGCTACTTTGGATCTGATTTAGCTGGTCTAGCTGACCTGTGTTATTCTGAACTGGGCATAGTGCTTCAGTGGAATCTTATTAATGTGGAACAGAATAGAAATGTTGGGTTTCATAATTTGGGAACTTACTTCTATTAATTTAGCCTATTATTCTAGTTGCCTTTTTGTGCAGACATATCACACTACTGGCTCATATTCAGTGTCTGATTAATTATAATTCAAGATTATTTTCACAACTATTGCCAAGTGTCTAAATTTCATTTTGTTATTTTCCATCCACTTCACCAAACTATCAAGATCATTTTGTGCTTTGTTTCTTCTTCTAGACCATTAGCTTTTTGCCCAAGTTGTTAATTAAAAAAAAATTAAAGTGAGTATCCCACTTCGTGCCTCCTTGAAATACATTGAGAAACCACTGAGGAATATACTTTAAGTGTGGATTTCAATTCAATTTTAGATTTATTAATAATCTATTTGCTAATGAGGCTAGCGTGATGTATAGTGTAAAAAGCTTTGTTGATATATTATAACCATAATATTCTCATAATCAAGCAAAGTTATTACCTTTTGAAAACATAATATTGTTCTTCAAAACATGTCTTTTTAACAAATCCACATTAACTTCAAGAAACAAATATTTCTGAAGTGTTTACAGATTGATTGTTTTGGGACTATAGTGAATTAGTTTCTATAAATTGGATAATAAAAGAAGAATATATAAAATATGAAGGATTACAGAAGCTTCAATACTTTTCTCAGAAAACTATTAACTAAAGTTTTCCCAGAAAAAAATAATACCCAGCTTTGCAAACAAAAATGATAAAACAAATTGAGTTCACCCATATTCTAGTACCAGAATTGTAAGACAAAGAATACTCAATGATTCATATAACCACATCTGTCTTGTTCCACTATCTCTGAATCTTTTCTACTACTTTCATGGAGACAGTTGAGTAGTTAAGTAACGTCAAGTATGAGTAGGTAAGTAGGACTGATTGTTTTATTATTGCAGAGATCTTTAACAACAGGTACTTAACAAATCTCAGCATTACCCTGACACTTTCTCTGTCAAGTGCTATTTCAGAAGGAAGTGGTCGTTAATCAAATGTTACATAGTTTGGGGATGTAATGAATGAATTCCATTCAATGAAAGCCTCTATTAATTGTCCCTCCACCAGCAACATCTGGAGTTAACTTTTTCTGAGAATATGCTCCTATTGCAACAGGAAAGAAGGTTCAAGAACTATCCTAGGAAATTCTTAAAATGTATTAGTTGCTTTATTATTTTTTAAAACCTGTTGGTTATTAAAACGAGGATTTAAATAACCTCCTTGAGAATTGCTTCAATTAGTATCATTTTACAATGAAGTACATAATCATAGTCATGTGATAAAAATTTCCATACTTGGCAACTGGTATGCATTTATAATAGTTGCAGCATCCTGTGGTCATGTGATCACCACTTATGACCTTGTCCCGTGGCTTTCAACATCCAAAGTCAATGGGGAAAGCCTGGTTCATTTAACAATCATGTGATTCACTTAACAACCATGATGAAGGTTGTAAAATTGGTGCAACTTACTTGACAACCACATTGCTTAGCAACAGAGGTTTTTATTCCAATTGTGGTTATAGATCAAATAATACCTGTACATTACTTTGCTTTCTTAACTGAATGGTATAATATGTCCATGTTAAAGCCATTTTTCCTGCCCCCAAGTTATTGCATCATAAATCCATAGATACAGTAGTAGCTCCCTCATTCATCACACTGAAACTCGGTATGAGTCAACCCCCACAGTATTTCTTTCTCCTGAAAGAATAATTCTACCATCCACAAGTAAAATCCGTCTCTTTTTTTTAGTATCTGCAGACTGGATTTATGCAATTGCTTCAAATAATGGATTAGTGGGATACTTTACTGTATATGAACATTAATTGGTGGCATTTTAACAGAGCATATTTTCCAGAAATTCATTAATTACTCTCCTGCAATTATCTACTAATAGGTCTTCTATAATTACCTACTCCTGTATCATTTGTAATAGAGAGCTAGTATGGTGTAATGGTAAAGCTAGAAACAGGGAACAGATGAATCCTGCTTTCGACACAAAGCCAGATAAGTTGGGCCAGTCATTTTCTTTCAGCCCTACAAAGTAAGCAATGGCAAGGCACTTTCAAAATCTTGATTAAAAATTTGCAAGAATTTGTCCCCCCAAAAAGGAAAAAAAATTAGGGTTGTGATAGGGTAGGAGGCTAGCCTGAGTTCTTCACCAAATTGCCAATCTCCCAACTGTACAGTGCTATAGGGCCCAATCAAGTTGTGGGGAGGAAAGTGTGATTAGAATTTACCCATGTTGGGTGAGCAGGAAGATGGGAATGGGAAGATGGGAAGCATACCTGCGCTTTCCTGGTGATATTGAATCAAAGGGGACATATTGTGTGGATGGTGGGGGGAAGAGAGAAGGGGTAACTAGGTAAGTCATAATAGAGGCAAACAAAGTCATAACCAGAGGTGAACATGGGCTTATCAAAAACAGATCATACCAGACAAAACTTACTGCATTCTTTGACAGTGTGACAAAATTAGCAGTTGATATAATATACATGGACTTCAATAAGACATTTAATAAAGTAGACCACAAATAAATTAGCTGGGTCAGCCCAAATCATTAGGCAAAGTGAACAATACCTTCATGCAGAAAATTGTGAATAGTAGCAAAGAACTGAACTCTATCTAAACTGAACTATCTTGACTATCTTCTGTCTTTTATCCTCAGGAGAAAAGTGACCATTCTGGTTGGTTGTTCCAGGTGTTTCCCAAACCTTGGGCCACTAGTGGGCCACAGCCCATTTGGAAACAGGATGCACAAATGATGGGCAAGCATGCAGCTCCACTTGCGCCAGTGGTGGATACTCACACTCACATGTGAAACTCTGAATGGCAGGCACATGAAAATGGAGTTGTGCATGTGTGCATGTGCAGAACCATCCTCTCTTCCTCCCACCAGGCCACCAAGCTAGAAAGGTTGGGGACCACTGGATTACTGTATGTGGGAGCCATTATGCATTCTTAGCTTCAGTCAGCCAAATGCTTTGGGTTGTCTCTGCTGTTAGCTATTATTTAGTACTTTAAAACTGAAAATCGCAGCAGTCAAACATTTTATAGCTTAAAGAAGGAGAAGGCAGAATAAAATAAATCTTAAAAATGGGATGAGTCCTTATCATATTGAGACTGGAAAGCTCTGGATGACCACTTGATGAAGCAAAGAGATCCAAGTGAATTACCCTGAAAACAATCAATGTTATATAACAAATTTTATTTGATATAGTACATTTTTTGTAAATTATCAGGTTGCTCAATTAATTGGAACAAGTGATACATTTGCATAGCTTGTAATATATTTATGGAAATGTTTTTTAAAATGGCACTTTACTTCATATTTGAATTCCTGCCTTGGAATAATTACCCTAAGAAAACATATTTATTTATAGAGTAAATATTTAAAAATGTTTATCTTGGATTAATACTGAAGTAAACACACAAATAAAATTCAAATGAGTTTATGGAGAAATATAACTATTGTAAAACTGAATGTAATTGAATAAACTGCATGGCTCCTGCTCTGATGATGTTCAGGGAGTTAATAAAGGCATGGCTTTTCTCCCAGTCTTTGGGAAAAGAGAAAGATGGAGCTCCTGCTGGATGGGATTTGTGGTTATATGTTGTTTTTTTATCCGTTCATGATTCCTTTTTTCTTTTGTAATTTTTACTTTTAAATGATAAATCGGCCAGAGTTGTTGAGAGTAAGACAGATAAAAATGTGTACATTTTATACATTTAAAAAAATCATTCAAAAGGCTTCTCTCTTGAGCTGTTTATCAAGATTATTAAGGGTTTTGTGGGAAGTGCAAACATGTGGGTTTTATTTGCCTAAATCTCCTATATCATGAAAGGAGTTTTAACTTTCCTGATTTCCAGATTTATCACTGAGCATTCGTTTTGACTCCTCTTTCTCTATGAAATTCAAGTTATCAAGCCTCAAAAGCCAAAATTATTATACTACCTTTTTATTGTTATTATGACAACTTAGTTCCTTTTTTAATTCACAATTCTATTGTAGAATTAAAATTGAAAAACATTTTTAGAAGATGTTGGAACCAACTGTTAATTATGATTACTACTTTTATAATAAATTTTTCCTTTCCTTATCCTCCCTTTCCTTTTTTCTTTGTGATGGGTTAATGGAGTTAATAATTTAGATTAAATGATTGATAATTGGGTTTTTAAATCATTTTATCATTGTAAGTAAAATCTGAATTGTTCAAAACTACAGAAAGGTAATAATGTCAATTAAATTATTTTTTTTTGGCTTAATGCAATTGTATTGTCAGCATCTAAAACTCCTGAGTTGCTATTACTACTGAAATAAATTCTTTTTCCATACTACAAATGCAATGATTTCAACCCATTGTTTCAGAAGATATCTGGACCAATTTTTTGCCTGTAGCATCTGATTCTCTTAAATGGGATCCATGAAATTGAGGCTTTACTTGAATTTCTTGAACATCCAGTGTTATGATCAAATCTTGGCTCACTTAAAATGACCAAATTACTTTGATGATACAACATAAATGTATTAATCATGCAAACACCTACCGTGTATACTGGTCTCCTAGCCCTGAGCTAAATAGAGCTGCAGCTTACATATCTTTGGCCTATTGCTTTACAAAGACAAGATGAAGGAAAAGGCAGTGTAAATTACATCATAACTTCAGTGTGTTTAAGGCAAACCCACCTGAATCGCCTTCTCATTACTTATCCCTCCTGCTCAGTCAGCATCTTTGAAGCATCATCAGTAAATATAAACAATTTAGTTCACTAGCCCACTGGCTCTTAAGTGATTCTTTCACCTGTTGCCATTTAAGGTCAATCCAGCTTGTTGTGAATATTTTATTACAAGGACACTTTAAAACAGTGCACGCGTTTCTTTTGTTTTTGGGGATGGGCATTGTTATGAACTAATAAAACGCTTAAATAAAGTTTTATCAAACCTTTAGAAATAGCAGGGTCCTAATCCTGCACTTCTGATTGGCCAATAATAGCAATATCGGATTGGTCCATTCAGGAGAATTTGATTGGCTGTTAACGAGCCACTCTCATTGGTTAAAGGGGTTAACACTCCACGTTTCTCATTGGTTACGAGATCAGCAGCTTGCCTATAAAAAGGCTGCTGCTGCCCTAGGTTTTTGCTCTGTTCAGAATGATTAATAAAGAGTTGAAGTTCACTGTTCACCGTCTCGTCTCCGTTCCTTGCGCCCATGCGCAGAACCTAACACTGGCGACGAAGGTGGGATGCGGAGATGTCAGAGCTGACTGAACACTACAGAGCACCAAACAGAGCACATGGCTGAAGGCGCATCAACAGTGGAAACCATGTCTGGCGGAGCCATACCACCCGCTCCATTTGACCCGGCACAAGAAGACTGGGACTCATACATGGACCAGTTCCAGATGTTTCTGGAGACCAACAGGTTGAAGGATGCCACTACTGGGAAAAAGCGAGCGGTATTCCTGACTCACTGCAGACCTGCAGTTTTTAAGATGGCTAACGCACTGGCGAAACCGGCTGAGGTGAAATCCATGGACTGGGACGTCCTCGAGCCCCTCCTACGGGCCCACTATGCACTTACCGTACCAATGCTTGTCTGAAGACATGAATTTTACCAGAGAGACCAGTGGAAAGGAGAAAGCATTGCAGATTTCATCGCGGAACTCCAGAACCTGGGAGGCCTCTGCGGGTTCGCTGACCTCGAAGAAGCTCTAAGAGATCGAATAGTTCTGGGTTTAGATGCACCTCACATGCAAAGTAAGCTGATGGTGAAAGGCGACATCAGCCTTGCAGATACCATCGCTGACACTACTGCAGCAGAAGCAACCAGGAAGTCGGCTGCCCGAATGCGCCGCACCAATGCCCCACTCTGCCAACTCGCCGGCGAAACCTCACCTCGCCTAGAGGGACATACAATGGCAACCCACCACAAGGACCTCGAATTTTCATCAGAAAGTGATGAGGAAGAGGTCAACCGGCTCCGGTCTGAACGAGACCAATGCCACCAGTGTAATCAGAGATTGCAGCATCAATGCGCAGGTTGTAGGGCAAACCACCCATGATCAGACTGAAAATTCCTCGACGCACTCTGCCATGTTTGTGGAAAGAGAGGCCACATCGGAAAGGTCTGTAGAAGCAAGTAAGGATCCAGTCCATTTCAGAGGGGGGCCAACTGCCGCCAAACCACAGGAAATCATCCTGTGAGTCAGGAACATTTGAACCACCAATGGAACAACCACTCCTATAGAAATAAACCACTAGCCAATTCAACGAAACAAGAAGAGGCACACCAAACCATTACAATTGGTCACGCCTCATCATTAGATGCAAAGAAGATCCGAGTGAAGGTCACCATCGAAAACCAGCCCTGCATGATGGAAGTCGATTCAGGATCGTCCCTCTCGATGGTTTCCTGGAAGACCCTTAAACAATTAATCCCTTCCATCTGTCAGCAAGACCTCAGAACCCAAAGAATTATACTCAAGGATTATCAGGGAAACCGAATTCCAGTCGTTGGATTCAGCCTAGTCCAGGTCTCATTCAAAAATCATATTGCATCTTTACCATTGACCATCATCAACCGTGATCGGCCAAGCTTGTTAGGCTTTCAATGGTTCGCTCCACTTGGGATCGAGGCAGCCGACATTCACCAAACCAAAAGCGACGACTGGGAAGAGGCCCTCGTCCAGGAATTCTAGGACGTCTTTGCAGACAAACTAGGCGAGTACAAGGGGCCCCCTATATCATTTAACCTTAACCCTGAAGTAGCCCCCATCCGCCTAAAGCCTCGTCGAGTACCTTTTGCCCTTAACCAAAGATTGACGAGCAGCTTGATAAATTAATAGCCCAGGGTGTTTTAGAACCAACAGACCATGCTCCTTGGGAAACCCCAATCGTAACACCCATCAAACCAGATAGATCGTTAAGGATTTGTGGGGATTACCATGCCACCCTGAATCACGCCCTTCAACAGAACGCTTACCCGGTACCGGTGGTACAACACCTTCTCCATTCCCTGGGGGGCGGAAAAGTCTTCGCTAAATTGGATTTAGCACAGGCATACCAACAACTGCCTGTAGATAAAAATACAGCAGAGGCACAAACGATCGTTACGCACCAAGGCGCCTTTAAGTGCAACCGACTCCAATTCGGAGTAAGCGTAGCCCCAGGAATTTTTCAGAGTTTGATGGAGAGACTCTTGCAGTGGAAAAAAGGGGTCGTACCATACTTTGATGACATTTTAATTGCTGCCCCGAATAGAGAAATACTAAAAGAGCATCTTAAATTGGTTCTCCAGAAATTTAAAGACTTCGGCCTTTGAGGTTAAAAAAAATAAATGTCAACTGTGTACGGATAAGGTAGAGTTCCTGGGGTACCTAATCGATAAACAAGGCATTCACCCCACCAATAGCAAACTAAAAGCAATCAAGCCCCAAGACTGATCTCCAAGCTTTCCTGGGGCTCATTAATTTTTACAACATCTTCCTGCCCCACAAAGCGACCATAGCTGAGCCCCTACAAAGACTTCTCAACAAAAAAGCAACCTGGGTCTGCGGGCACCAAGAGGAGCATGCGTTCCAACAAGTGAAAAACTTATTAACCTCAGATGCTGTTTTAATGCAGTATAACGAGACTTTGCCTTTAACAATTACGTGTGACGCGNCCCCAAGACTGATCTCCAAGCTTTCCTGGGGCTCATTAATTTTTACAACATCTTCCTGCCCCACAAAGCGACCATAGCTGAGCCCCTACA
>BHEV01026267.1:0-15159 GCA_004319985.1 Emydocephalus ijimae
CTTCTGAGTTTCTACTCTTTTTAGGGGAAATATTCTGCCTTTTTAATATTTCCCAGGATATTTCATTTTTCTAGGAGAGGGTTGGGTGCTAACTTCCTACACTCTGAATACACAAGAAAAGCTGGAAAGAACCTGATTAAGAAGTGGGGATGCAATAATATCAATTTTCCAGAAGCGATAAAGAAGTGGTGATGCCATAATAACATGGAAGACAGTGAAAAGGCTAAAGGCTGTGTCACAGTGGGGTCTTCCAGGAAGTGCTTTTAGGAAAGGCAGAAGGGAATGAGGATTAATTAGAACTTCTGAAAGCGGTGGTTGATTTAAGGGCTTAAGGACCCTGCGGGATATTGATAAATGTCTGGACTTCAACTTTGCTGGCTGAGGAATTCTGGGAGTTGAAGTCCACAAGTCTTAAAGTTGCCAAGGTTGGAGACCCCTGGTATAAGAAGCCCTGCCTTGGGCAGGGGGTTGGACTCGAAGACCTCCAAGGTCCCTTCCAGCACTGTGCTTCTTTGAAGTTTCCTCCGTTTCGAAATAACAGCACGAAGGAAAATCTCCTCACAAATTCCCACAGATTTGATTTGAATGGAGATGAGGTGGGAAGGCCCTTGTACCAGTTGATCGGTCAACTGAGCAAGCACTTTTACCTCAGTTTCCCCTTCTGCTGTTCTGTTTGCACAGAGGAGCCATTCTTCTCTATCTGGCTTCGATAAGAGAGACAGCCATCAACTTCCTCTTTGGATAGAAGCTTGTGTAGGAAGGTCCCTCTTTTAGCTGCCTCTAAAGAGCATGTAATTCCTTTTCTGGTAGGGGATTTACAGGTTCCGCTGAAGGAGGGGGAAAAATCAGCAGAAATGCGTTAACAGTAAAAAAAAAAAAACGTAATGAGGGTACAAAAATAAAAGGCAAATTTAGTGGTATAAAATGACCTTTGGAGCAGATCATCAAGATTAGCTGATGGTTGGAAAAAATGACAAAAAAACGCATAGACTTGAAAGCAGGGATACTTTTATTGGGAATTTTACCTGAAATATACAGTAAGGAATTGAAATATTTGATCGTAAATGTATTAACAGGGGCTAGGATTGTATTTGCTAAAAACTGGAAAAATGAGAGAATACCAACGCAGGAGGAAGTTATTAAGAAAATAATGGAACATTCTGAAATGAGTAGGTTGACATTTGAAATCAGAGAACAAGAAGATAAACAATTTTATAAGATTTGGGATTTATTTTATCAATGGTTGGACAATAAAACATGGTAGTGAAATATGTAGATTTTTAGAATATAAAGAATATGTAAAGATGTATCATCTTTATCATAATCATAATTATAGGATAGATTTGGGTAGATAATGAATTGTCATAAAATAAATCAATTAAAATATGAATTATCTTGCAAAACATGAATAATAGTATAGTCAAAAGATCGGTTAATAATGATATCAATGTATTTAGGAATATTTGATAGATAATATAAGAACATATACAAGTAATTGTAAGTGATGACTATGAAGTGGATGCACAAAACAATTTGTAAACCAACCAACACACTTTATGTACATATTTGGAAGATGGCTTGATGTTTTTATGTTGTGTTTGTTTATGTATGCCTAAAAAAATAATAAAACTTAAAAAAAAAAAAGATTAGGAGAAAATATACCCACCGTGGAAGAACAGATGGAGAAATCGACGGAGCTGGCAGAGATGGCCAAATTAACTGCTTTCCTCAAAGAAAAAAATACATCCAGTTTTGTTTCTACTTGGAAAATAATTCTAAATTTTGCACCCGAGACAGGGGGGGAAAATGAAATTCTGACTTTGGGATTTGCAGATTAGAAATGTTTGTTGCTGTCAGAACTCCTAGTATTTATGCAAAAGAAATGCATAAAATCTTGAAGGCAGGACAAGAAGCAATGGGTGGAAACTAATCAAGGAGAAAAGCAACCTGGGATGAAGGAGAAATTTCTTAACAATGAAAAAAATTAACCCGTGGAACAGCTTGCCTCCAGAAGTTGTGGGTGGCTCCAACGCTGGAGGTTTTTAAGAAGATGTTGGATAACCATTTGTCTGAAATGGTGTAGGGTTTCCTGTCCCTTCCAGCTCTGTTATTCTGTTATCTGTGAAAATTAAAAGTTGAGGCTGTGATTTTATTACCTTTATTCTGCTAAGTTGAAAGAGTCTCCAACCCCCAGGCCACGGGCCACAATTTGGCTGAGTCCTGTTTGAAACTGGGCTGTGGGAGAGATGGCCAAGGGTGGGCGAAGTTCTACTCCTTTGAGCAAAGAGCACTTGCACTTATGCACGAAGCCCCACTCGTGCAAGGGCACTCACGCTTCGCCGCACACCTGAATCTGCATGAATGGAGCTTCACGCAGGAGCAGAAGCGCCCCCTGATGGCACGCGTGGAACTTGGCACATGAGTGCAAGGCGCCTGCCGCTCGTGTGAGTGGAGCACTGGCACCCACCCTCCACTCCTGTGGAAAGCGCCCTTCATGCAAGGGGATGTGCATATGTGTGCCTGACACTCACATGTCCCACCCCCCATCAGTGCCGGGCTGGGCCAGCAAGCTGGAAAGGTTGGGGACCATTGGCCTGCTCCTCGGAAGGTCAATCTTAGGTAATGGCAGATGTTTCCCTCTCTGGCACAAAGAGAAAATATCTGTTGTGAACTCTGCATAGGTGTCAGGAAGGGCATCCGGCCAATAAACGCTCAGCTCCATGGAGTCGCCCCAATTCTACCCCAAATTAAGGGATGACCACAGGGTCATAAAAAGGGAGTTTTATTCTACTGAACTGAAAAGAGTTGAAAGCCAATGCTTTTTTTTTTCTTCTTTTTATTTCACATTTCTCTCTTCCTTTTCCCCCACTTTTCCACTATTTTTATTTTCCCCTGTATTTTCTATTTGGACAATAAATAAAATTATGCATTTGAGCAAGATTTGGAGAAAATACAGTTTATTCTCTCAGATCGATTTTTTTTTAAAAAAAAAATCAGGTAGTACCTTTGAAGTTGGTTTAAGTTTTAGTGAAGTAGACATTTATCGATATCCCACAGGGGCCTTAAGTCCTTAAATCAATCCCCACTTTCAGAAGTTCTAATTAATCCTCATTCCCTTTTGTGTTTCCAAAAAGCACTTCCTTCACAGACCCCACTGTGACACAGCCTTTAGCCTTGTCACTGTCTTCCATGTTATTATTGCATCCCCACTTTATCAGTTCTGGAAAGTTGATATTATTGCATCACCACTTCTTCATCGGTTCTTTCCAGCTTTTCTTGTGTATTCAGAGAAAGAGGGAAGTGTTTTAGATTTGATTCAGAAAATCTGTCTTGGAATTAGGCGGGGAGGTGCATAGAACAGGAATGCAGGCTAGCAACTCATTAAAGTAACTACATCGTTTTGCTTAATGGTGCATCTGCTGTGGGAAGGCTGATATACTTCATTCAATAAGCCACATATACAGTATAATGTACGTACACACACACACACACACACACACAAAAACGCAAGCACACAGAGGTAGTCTTCAATCGACTTACAACATTTCACTTAATGACTGAAGTTACAACAGCACTGAAAAATGGGATTTATGGCCCTTAGATAGAAAGAGATACTATAGATACATAGATGGAGACACAGAGAGAAAGATACTGTATGTATATGTGTGTGTGTGTGTGTTTGCTCCCAGAAGGTTTACCTGGGGCCCAGGAAGGCAAATAAAATGGGGGTGGGATGCTGAAAAAAAAAAAAGAAGAAGCCACGTCCACCGAGTCACATGACAACACCCACCTAGCCATACCCACAGAACTGGTTGTTAAAAAATTTGAATCTCACCCCTGCTTACGACTGTTACAGCCTCCCCATGGTTATGTGATCAAAATTCAGGCATTCGGCAACTGGCTCCTATTTATGACGGTTGCCATGTCCCGGAGCCACTTGATCCCCTTTTGCGACCTCCTCATCAGCAAAGTCCATGGAGAAGCCACATTCACCTCACAAAATTAACAAGTGCAATGATCCACTGAAGAACAATGGCAGGAAGGGTCGTAAAACTCACTTCCCAAATGTCTCACTGAACAACATACATTTTGGGCTCACTTGTGGTCGTAAGTCGACCTGTACTGAGAGCCTGATAATTTCATTCTAAGGAGATAATAGGAGAGTAAAATTATTGCAATAAAATTAAAAAAAATAATAAAAAGGTCATAAACAACTATCGTATATTCTGAAGAAGTTTCCAACACATTTCATGAGAAATCAAAAGAGGAAGAAGTTTTCATAATAATAAATTTTGGAACAAAGTAGAAGTCTTGCTGAGGGGGCAGGAATATCCCACTAACTCTTGTGGCAGTGTTTACTCTCACTATTTCCTGCAATCAAGTTTGGTGCGGTTAACCTTGAGTTTGTATCTGTGGCTTCTGGTTTGAAGGGCTTCGGCGATAGACAGAAATCCGCGATCGTGCGTGGTTTCTGTCTGGCCTCGCCACTGGAGCGTCCCGAGCCGGCTGGTTTTGAGGCTAAGCCACCCCGTAGAGGTGGTGAAGAGGGGGGAGATTGCCAGAAGGGTCGAGGAGAGCCGCATCTCTCCTCCTCAGCTGGGCATTACTCCCTTTCCTGAAGGCGGTAGCAGCGGTGGTCAGAAATGGCCACCACAAAGAAGAATTCGACCAGAAAAGAATGTGCAGGAGGAAGATAAGAAGTGAAAGTTTTGGCTGACCGGGTTAAGTTGTAAAAGCACCAACCAAGGCACCCTGGAATTTAAACTTACAAAAAATAACATTGCTCCCAAGGAAGAGTTGGAAGTAGCAAAGGAACGTGAAAAGGGAAAGGCTTGGTTTTTTTTTTTCTTCTCTCTCTTTCCCTATATTAACAACTAAGAGACTTAAATAAAAAATTGGAAAAAACCGCTTTGGCATCAATAGGCAATTAAGCTGAAAATAAAACAAAATGCCAAAAGGATAATAAAGATTTCTGGACATTAAAAACTTTCTTTTTCATAAGCAGGAAGGGAGAGAAAAGGAATAAGGGCAGGATCTGGAAGAGGGAGGAGACTGCCTGGAATTAAAAAGAATCTACAATAAAACTTCAACAAGACTTCTAAAAGATATATTTTAACTGAAACTTTGCAACCAAATAGTAACCCCAGGAAGAGAAAGTGAAAAAAAAGAGCAAAAAAGAAACAGCTTGCATGTATTTGGATTATTTGGAGATTTTTGGATTTTTGGTTATTATATTTGAATGACTAAAATCAATCAGGTGGTTGTTTAAAAATTTATACAATGGCACCACTTCCTGGACGAATTGAAAATGGAACTTAAAAAGTACAAAGAAGATGCACAAGAAGGGAAGGTTTCTTTTGGCTTCGTTTTTCAATTCTTAGAAATGGAGATTTGGAACTATGAGAAACAACAAGAAACGACTGCAAAACAAGAAGACCGGGACAAAGAAGAAGCCATCTTTAATGAACAAGTAATTCTATGTGGGGAAGAAAAAGGAAAGGGGAGAAAGAGAATGGAGAATTTAAGACTTAAAAAACAACCAAAGAAAAGAAAAATAATTCGAAAAATAAGTATAATACTGGTAAGCAACAGAAAAGGGGAATACAGAAGAAAGAAATAGAGGTAGAGAGACAAAGGGGTAAAAAGGGGAGAGAAAAGAAGGGAGGGAAGAAGGAAAGGAAGTGACAAAGGACTGGAGCAAGATATAGAGAAACAGGACCTATTTAGAGATAATGGCTGAAAATCTAACTGAAAAAGGGATTCTGTAAAGGTACATAAGATTGAATTGTCATATTAGTAATAGAAATAACTTTAGAAAATTGGAAACAATATATGATTAAAATGAGGGATAAAATAGTTAGTGTAATTTAGTGAAATGTTTGTGAATAAAATCAGTGAAATAAAATAAATGAGAAAATTGAATTAGGAAGGAACGGGAACATTTTAATTAGTCAATGTTTTATAAAATATAAGTGAAGAGCGGCGGGGAATTAACTATGGAAAGTTTATAATTGTTCCCATAGAAGTATGATATTTAATTGAAAAGTAATGTTAAAGATGTTAAGACTTTAATGAATATTAATATTAATGATAGAATTGAATTGGAATGGAATGTTTTAATTATATACATTTATAATTTTTTTCTTCTATTAAGAATACAGTGTGTAGTTTAAAAATGTACCAAGCAGAATCTGAATGGAAGTTATGTATTATATTGAATGTTACAACTTTAGGGAAAAGATATAAAGGCGTCATACTCCAATCAGTAACTACAGGAGAAACTTTAGGGAAAAGATATAAAGGCGTCATACTCCAATCAGTAACTACAGGAGAAATTTTGTTTAATGAGAAAAGCTAATAGACAATTGAAACAGGGCAAACAAAAAATATAAATATAATGATTTGAATTGAGATGAGATAATTAAAATAAAATTGAGAAAATTAAAAGAGGGGAGAAGCTATGCAGAAAATGTAAAATAGTAATAAGATATGGAACAGAATATAAAAATGAGCATGAACCTGAATTTGTGTCTGTACGAAGAAATATAACCCGGGATTATGCTGCTTTCAAAAAAAATGTTTTTTTTTCTTTTTGTGAAAAATCAAATAAAATTTACAAAAAACAACAACAAAACTTGAATTTGTCTCTATTGTGTGCTCTTGTATTGTTATGGTTGAAGCTGAAGTATTCATTGACATTGCAATGTGTGATTTTATATACTACATTTAGATTGGACCGAAGGCAGCATAGTTTTCTAGGTTTTCTAGGTCTAGAATTTCAAGTCTGGTGGCATAAGGTGTGGAACCTTCTGGGAACTGCTGAAAGGACTATGTTGTACAAGAGATAAGTGGTGTCATCCTCCTCCTACTCTGTTGATAGAGGGTTGCTCAGTCTTAATGTACATGGCCTCTTTGACCACTCTTTCAAACAAGCCACCTTCTCTGTCCAGAATGTGGATTGATTGATTGATTGTTCCTGTGCCATCAAGTCATAGTTGACTCTTGATGACCATGGAGATTTTCTCCATGATGGTCTGTGCCTGACATTGTCTTCCAATGGTGCACCTATCGCCACTGTAGCTGAGCCCATCTATCTTGCTGCTTCTTTTTCTTCTCTTTTCTTCTGTCTTTCCTAGCATCAGAACCTTCTCCAGACAGCTGGGACTTTGCATAATGGGTCCAAAAATGGAATAATTTGAGCCTGGTCATTTGTGCTTCCAGGGAAAACTTTTGATTTCAGGAATTGGATATGACTAGTTTAATGGAAAAGAAGGACTCGGGGGGGTGACATGATAGCAGTGTCAGGGCTCCCACAAATCCACCCTCATTCAAATCAAAAGTCTCTAGCCGCATCTCAGAGAAAAATAAATTGGTTTATTAGAAGTTGCCATGTTGGTGTGTGGCTGGGTGCAACTGATACTAAATTATATCATACATTCCCCCTTGATCCTGGTCATCCCCACCCCCCCTGGATGTGACTTCTCCAATGGGACACATCCACCTCTAAGAGTCATCCATCATGCTCTCCAATAACCTTCTTATGCTCCGACAACTTTGGGCTGCCGAGGTGATTATCTAGGCATTTCAAGAATGCCTTGTTTCCCCCCCACTCCCTTTTTCTGGCAGCTCAAAAGACCAAAGGAGTATCTTTTTAGTTGACAAGAAGTCTTCCAATATTTGAGGGGTTGCCACAAAGAAAATCATTCTCTAAAGCGATTCTCTAAAGCATTTAAAGGCAGGACAAGAAGCAATTGGTGGAGACTAATCAAGGAGAGAATCAACGTAGAACTAAAGAGAAAATTCCTGACAGCAAGAACAATTCATCAGTGGAACGACTTGTCTCCGGAAGTTGCGGGAGCTTCAACAGTGGAGGTTTTTAAGAAGAGATTGGTTAACCATTTGTCTGAAATGAGCAGGAGTTGGAGGAGAAGACCTCCACGGTCCCTTCCAACTCTGTTAAACTAGCTCTACCTACTGCTGGTTCCTGAAATGGTGGATAAGGAAGGAGCATCGTTCTACACAGTGTAATGCTATAGGGACTCCTGCTCGAGCAGGAGGTTGGGATAGAAGACCTCCCAGGTCCCTTTCAATTCTGCTATTCTGTAATTCTGATATCATTGATGACCCCCCCTTTTTTTTCTTGTCTCTCCACAGACTTCTTAAGAGTCTTCCCCAATACTAAAGTTCAAAAGTATCAACACCCTTCCTAACCTTAATCATATAATTTTGTGTTTTGCTCAGTTTATTAACCCTGAATTTATCAGAAGTGAACCGAGTATTTTAAGAACAAAAAAAATGTTAAATGCTTTCTTTACTATTGATGAGTGTTTTTCAGCTGTGACAAAGATATGTGGACTTTTTGATTTATTAGGTCTATACTTAATTCAGTGAAGAACCTTCCAATGGTGAATAAATATTCAGACTTTTATGATATCTCTAGTTATGATGGTGGGAAGCATGACAATCCACTTGGCAACTGGCTCATATTTATGACTGTTGCAGAATCCCAGGATCATTGTTGTGGTTCACCAGCAGCCTGTGCAGATGGCAACAGAATTGTACAGTCGGGAAGAATGGGGACCAGTCCGGGAATCTGAGGAGGACTCAGACGAGGGTCCTGCATTCAATACAGAGATGGGACCAGGACCATCTGGGAGTGGGGTGCTGACTCCAGAGCCTCCAGATTCTGGCAACAGCAAGGCAGAGGAACAAAGCGAGCCTGCTCCCAGTGCACTTGTGCACAGAGCTGCTAGAAGGCGAGAGCAGCTAAGGCAAAAGGGGTGACTCAGGAGTAAGGCTGGGAGGTGATTGCCCCTCCCATAAGGTATAAAGGAAATGCAAAGGTAGGAAAACCTTTGCAGGAAGCAACGTCGTTCGCTCTGATCGGTTTGGACTCTGAAAGCTCCATGGTGAATTTCTTCTCCATTTGGTTTTGGAAAGACTAATTGGGGCTTTAGTCGTAGGCAGAACTTCAAGTAAGATATGGTGCATTCTTATCAGATATCTCCCGAAGAACTTTGGCTGATGTCCCTGGGACTAATTATAACCAGTTAAGACTCGTTCCGGGTTGTGAATGACGATAATTCACAGCCATTGAACTAAGATAAAAGAGTTTTGGATTTTATGTGTGTTTGTGGGTGACTCAGGAAGCCGTGATTAGAACAATAATATAATCACATTTTGTAGCCTTCTGATAAGCAAAGTCAACAGGGAGGCCAGATTCACTTAACAACCATGTAACTAACTTAACGACTGCAGTGATTCACTTAATAACTGTGGCATAAAAATGGTAAAATGGAGCACAACTTACTTAACAATTGTCTCAGCTACTCTTTGGCACAAATGCAGGGAGAAAATAAGACACTCTTCGCTTCAGTACTTCATAACAAAAAAGCGTATTGTTTATTCCTTCCTCCGCAAGGAGTCCGAGATAATCGCTAAGCAACAAAATAAAGTTGGATCTAACCCGAGTTTTCTGGGACTCGATATTTATAATGATTTCCCCTCGTTACCCTTCATTACCCCTGATTACCCTTATTACCCATGATTACCTTTTTTAATGATAATTATTTGTATGAACTCAATCATATGAATCGTGGTTAATGCATAGACCTCCCAGCATTTTACATAGACTGCGCATATTCTTATGATACAGAGTTTATTCTGAAGAAGAGGAATGCCATCCTTCAGGTCACGGTGGCTTCAATGCAAACGCGTATGTTGAGTAGTCGCGACAGATTGTCTTGTTTGGCAATGGAAATTTTGGACCCAATTGTGGTTGTAGGTCAAGGATTACCTCCATACAAAGAACGGAAAACAACTAATAAAATGTTATTGCAAATCAACCAGAGGAGGACATCTGAAAAGATTGCACCAATTCTGGAAAGAACAACATCCAGAATCAGAAATAAGGAAACAGAAGCAGATCAACATTTATTTATAATACAAAATAAAATATTCATAGAAGAGAATTGGAAGAGCTGCAAAGGAGAATAAATTGAAACCTCAGCAAAAGTAGTTGAGATTGTAAAGGGAAATCACAGGGAGCTGACAATAGCGGAAGCTGGCATAATTATTGAATTGTTTTAATTCTCAAACCGAGCAACCACTCCTTGGCCTTTTTCTCAGAAAGAACAAAGCTATCTAACTGGAAAAGAAGAGGAACTGAAACAAAGAATAACTCCGTATCTAGAGTTCAACAAAAACAACAGAATACGGTGATCTGCACTGAAGTTTGTTCCAAAGAAACAGCTAACACAAGTATTAAAAGATATTAACGCTGTAATATCAAATATCCATACCAGCTTATTGCAAGAAACAAGCCAACTGATGTACAGCATGGCTGCCATTATACCTAATTATGAAATACCTTATATGCAAAATCATCTAACAAGAAAAAAACCCAAACAGTGCACCAAATGGAAGATTGGGCTGAAAATTATGTTCAGCATGCTAAGATCAGGCGAAAGCAAACCACAACAGATGAAATAAAATCAATTGGAGAGCAAGAAGGCCAAAGAATACCTTATCAAGAAGCATCACCTACAAACAAAGAAGATCAAGGAACTCTTGAAAATAACAAAGCAGCAAACATAGCCAAGCAGAGCAACAGATAGAAAGCTTGAATTAAGCAAGAGGAAGAATCTCCAATTTCAGTCGAATCAGAAACATTTCCACCAGCCCATCAGTGACTGCAAATCAACACCTGACAAAGAAGAAGTAATGTAGTTCTAGACATAACTAAGGAACAACCAAATACAACAAGGATATATCTTGGTAAAAGGAGGCGAATAAGAATAAACAAGAAGCTGAAATGAAAGTAGTAACAGCAGAAAAGGAAGAGAAAAGAGCAAGGAAAGTCAAGGATTGGTCAGCACCAGACGAAGATGAACCACATGGTTTCCGGTTAAAACCTTTGACTGATCTACAGTCACTCACTGCCACACAGTTTGGCAACACGTTTCAAGGAGGTGAAATTGAAGAATGGCTAACCTCTGGCAAAACCAGCTGTTAATGAAAGATCCAGCAAAAGGGGAAGCAGGAGGCAACTACCACCAAATTTCAAATTGCTAACTGGTGTGGTAGCTGAGGCAGTCCAACAGCATCTAGTCACAAACAAGCCCTTTCCAAAGAAGTGTCGAAATGGCACTGGAACAAAGCTGTTTTAAACTGTGAGAAATGGGGGTTATCTTAGCCGTAGTAAACATCAGATGGCGTTTATTAAGATCAAATGAAATATAATGAAATGAAATGCATAAGCACACCAACGTGCCTACCGTCCCTGTCCTCTAGTTTCTTTTATTTTTCTTATATGTACCCATTTCATGTATTCATAACTATGTATATACTTATACCTATTATCTTGTAAGCGGTTGACAAATCAAAATAAATAAAATCAAAATAAATTAATTAAACATCCTCCCACCAGAGATGCTGAAGAGTAAATTTGGAGCGTTTTAGCCAAGCAGGATTCTATCCTTACAGATAAGGGAGAATTTGTGGAACCCGTTCTGCGGCTTACAGTTTTTATCCAGGGTCTTTTCCAACATCTGATCTCGCCTTTATTAGAAATTATACCAGGCAGATCTAATTTTAACGATGTTAAATTCTTGTTGTCTGAGAGAGCCAGTTTCAAAGAGAACCAGTTAGGCCTAGTGATTAAGGAATGAGACTAGAAAGTGGGAGACTGTGAGTTCTAGTCCTGCCTTAATCATGACAGCGGACTGGCTGACCTTGAGCTAATCATTCTCTCTCAGCTCAACCCACTCTCATAGGGTTGTCATTGTGTGGAATATAGGAGGAGGAAAGTGTGTTGGATATGTTCAGCCCCTTGAGGTATTTTTCAAATTAATAACTTTACAAATAAATAGGCCAATAATTTACAAATAAATAAGCAAGCCTCACATTGAAAAGATATACATTCACTCTCTTCTAGACTAAGGGACATCTTCAGAATAATGCCAGTGAATATCACCGCCTGCAGAACCACTCCATTATTGGGGATGTCTTGCTAACTGCCTATGCTTTCCACCTGTTGTCTCTTCCATTTGCACAATAGCATGTGAAATTGATTGTCATTCAGTGTTGCTACCTAAGTGGACTGTTTGATTTCACAGAAGTGTGATTGACTTGGAGTTACATTGTGTTGTTTAAGTGTTCCCTTTATTGTTTTGAGCACTGTATATGTTAGCCAAGTTAGGACATGGATTTGATTGGCTATCTGGCCTGAAATTCGGCCTGTAATCACCCTTCTTCACTTCATTATTTTTTTAAATGCATCTGGTCTGGTTATATGTCCTACAGGAAATGATCAAGGATGGTACTGAAAACGTGTCCAAGAAATCGAAGATGAGTACATCACAATTTTCTTGTAATTTTAACTTTACTTTAGAAAATGGCATCCTCATTACAATTAAGGTTCCGTTAGTTAGAAGTGACCACTTTCTTAAAAACGTGTTCTGGTTTCTGATTTTGTCCTGTTATACCAAAATCATGACAGACTCAGACAGGAAAAGAAAAGCATTTGGTTTTATTGAACAGAAGCAGAAGAGATAATCTTTTGAGTTATTTTTGAGCAAAAATAGCTTTAAAAAAACAAACATTCTGACACAATCTGGTAGTACCAACCCTCCCCCACCTTCCATATACATTATTTATATCATATACAAGGTATAATAAATTAATATCTACATGCAACATATAGAAAGGAACGTACACTGTAAAAAATACAATATTTTTCAGCTTATTTTGTTTTTTAAGTTTTTTTTTACAGGTTTTAATTTACATTTTTTACACTTTTTTGTAAACGGGTTTTTTTCTTTATAAAAATCAGATCACACCACACATTATCAAACATTCACCTCTGCCTACATGAGAAAAACACACAAAGCAAGGATCCTAACTTTATTGCCACTTCATTTCAACCACAGCATTGCCTTCACATTATTAATACAGACTAAATGACTTCTTTTGCTTACTTTGCATATATTTGAAGGAACTAAAGTAAAGCAACCGTAAAGTCTGTGCTTTAAAGAGAGGAGGGGAGAAAGAAAGGCAAGCAATTAAATGTAATGACAACCATTTTATCAACTTCACATTTATCAAAACTTCTCCATAATCAACTGCCTTTCCACTAACCATTTTCACTTAAGCATGCAAAATAATGATTATAGATTTACTTAATAACAAGGTAAAAGAAATACTGAAATAAGCTAATCAGAGGGACAATGGACTTTACACTGAAATCCAGTACTTTCTAAATTTTAATAGTATGGTGTGTTTTTTTTTTAACAGTAACACTAAGGGTTTCTAAAAACATTTCCTTTCCTAATTTGAGGATTTGAAAACTCATCTTTAGAAAAATTAACACTAAAATATGCTTCAGCACATCGATGTGGATTGGTTTTGCATTTTTTTAAAAAACAAAGCAGCTTATTTACTTTTACCCAAAGAAAAACAGCATTTGTGATTAAAACAAGTCTACTGAAACCAAAGTACAGTATTTCTCCAGATAACTTTCTTTAAAAGAATACTCAACAAAAAAAAAAAGTATTTAAAATCTTTTTCAGAAAAGAACTTCATATACGTCTCTGCAATTTCGTCTATCCACCAAATGTGCCAGTGCAGATTTGCAGATTCAACCTATTTTTCAACAGAGAATTCCAGCCCAGGGCAAACTGTGAAGCTCTCCCTCTTGTGATCTGGGTGGCAAATCTGTGCCCCTGTGATCGTTTCTCACCAAACAAAGGTTTGAAATGGTTCATTTGATCCTTCATGCCACATCAGACTTACCATCATACAAAGGTTCAAAAAAAAAAAAAGCACAATATTGTATTTTGAGTACTCCATGAGATCTTGTACCAAAAGTACAAGGAATGCTAAGATCAGCTTTTCCCTCCCCAACCAGAGCGCGTTCCGGCAGCGTTGATTTCAACCCCCAGAATTCTCAGCAACCACTGTGGTTGGTGGGCTGGTGATTCTGGGAGTGGAAGCCAACCCTGGGAAGGCACCCTGGTTGGGAGAGGGCTGGTTCAGATTGTTATTGCCAAAAAATACCATGATGCGTTTAAGAGCTCAGACTAGCACACGGAATCGAAGGAAAGAGCCTGCCGCTTGGATTTTGGTTTGAGGTCAAAAAAGAAGGTGCCTTCTCCGTCGCTCGAAGGTGAGCTGCTGAGGCTTTCTTCTCCACAGCTCATGTCTTCACAAGAGTCCTCACTGTGAAAGAAAATGGGGAAGTGATTAGCAATCGCGAAGAAAGGTTTGAAAAAAAGAAAAAGAGGAACCAGGTACGGTACAGGCAGTGGTTGACTTAAGAGCAGTTCATTTTTGGTTACAACAGCACTGAAAAAAGTGACTTATGTCCATTTTTCACATTTATGACCACTGCCCCATGGTCACATGATTAACATTGGGATGCTGGACAACTGCCTCACATTTACGACGGTTTGCAGTATCCCGGGGTCATGTGAACAAGCCAAATCGACGGGGAAGCCTGATTCACTTAACAACCGTGTTACTTGTTTATCAACTTGTTTAACACTGAATAACTGCAGCAAGAAAGGTCGTAAGATGGGGCAAAACTCACTTAACAAATGTCTCACTTGGCAACAAAAATTTGGGGGATCAATTGTGATCATAAGTTGAGGACTACCTACATTCATAACATATTCTGAGACAGCCAAGTTACTGCACCTTCTTCCTTACCAAAATATTTTTATTAGATATGCTCTATTTTCTAACAAAGTCTAAACCTAAACATATATATTGCATTTGAATCAGCGAGGAATTGGCTTTGGAAGCTTCAGGATTTTATGTGCAAAAGTGAGAACAGTTCTGATAATCAGTATGTAATTAAACACTTAGAGACTACATACATTGATGGCATCAACCTTTCATAAGAATCTCAGGAAGGTCTCTTTAACATTTCAATAAGTCTGTAAACTCAAGGAACATTTTCACCTTTGGTGGGAACATAGTAAGTTTCTTGAATTGGAACTTCCGGTTGTCAGCTTCGCAAGCGGCAGGGTTTCGCGATCCTGCGCGATCCCTGCCACGCTAGCCTTTTTGGTGCCTCCGATCTGCATAGGTTTGGAGGCTAAGGCTGCCCCGCAGAGGCAGCTGAAGATAGCGGGGAGCTGGTGAGGGGTTTGGGGGTGC
>BHEV01026268.1:0-12304 GCA_004319985.1 Emydocephalus ijimae
GAATAGTCCTGGGATTAGATGCACCAGGCGTGCAGAGCAAGCTGATGGCAAAAGGTGACATCAGCCTTGCCGACGCCATCGTGGATGCTGCTGCAGCAGAGGCCACAAAGAAGTCCACTGCCCAACTGCGCAGAAACCGCACTCAAGCACAACAACAGACAGATGACCTTTTATCCAAGTCAGAAGGTCAGCTTTTGACGACCCACCACGAGGACTTCTCTTCGTCGTCAGACAGCGACGAAGAAGGGGTCCATCAACTGCGGTCCGAGCGGGGCCACTACCCGAAATCCTTAAGTCCCTGCACCAGTTGCGGGGCCAACCATCCCAGGTCCGAATGCAAATTCCGTGACTCACTCTGCCATGAGCGTGGTAAGAAAGGCCACATCGGACAGGTGTGCCGAAGCTCACAAGGAACCGGCCTGGCCTCGAAGGGGGCTAACTACCGCCAATTGACAGGAAACCGTCCTGTAAGGTGAGAACCAGTAAACCACTCCTACAGAAACCGAGTTTTAAATCACACCACGATGCAAGAAGAGGCTCACCATACTATCACTATCGGTCATGCCTCTGTCTTAGACGCCAAGAAAATTTGAATTCCTGTGGTCATTGAGAACAGGCCCTGCCAAATGGAAGTCGACTCGGGATCGTCTCTCTCGATGGTGTCCTGGAAGACCCTCAAGCAACTCATCCTCACTATCCAGCGCCAGGACCTTCGTTATCAAAGACTTATTCTCAAGTACTATCAAGGAAATAGAATCCCTGTCGTCGGATCCATTTGAGTCAGGGTATCATTCAAAAAGCACACAGCGTACTTACCGCTAACCGTGATCGACAAAGATCGGCCTAGCCTGCTAGGCCTCCAGTGGTTTGTGCCACTTGGCATTGAAGTGGCTGGCATAAACCGGGTCAGCGGAAGAGACTGGGAGGTGGACCTCGTCCATGAATTCCAAGACGTCTTCGCCGAACAACTAGGCGAGTACAAGGGGACCCCAATATCGTTCAGCCTTGACCCAAAGATAGCTCCCATCCGCCTTAAGCCCCGTCGAGTTCCGTTTGCTTTAAAGCCGAAAATCGACGAACAGCTCGATAAACTAATAGCTCAGGGGGTACTAGAACCTCCCGATCATTCTCCTTGGGAGACCCCGATAGTAACGCCAATAAAGCCGGATGGGTCCATTCGAATTTGTGGGGACTACCAGGCCACCCTGAACCACGCCCTACAGCAAANCAGGGGCGGAAAAGTCTTTGCTAAACTAGACTTAGCTCAGGCATATCAGCAGCTACCTGTTGATGAGAAGACGGCACAGGCACAAACGATAGTGACCCACTGAGGTGCCTTTAAATGTACCCGGCTCCAATTCGGAGTCAGTGTGGCCCCGGGAATTTTTCAAAGCCTTATGGAGAGGTTACTACAAGGGATTAAGGGCGTGGTCCCATACTTTGATGATGTATTGATTGCTGCACCAACAAAGAAAGTATTGCAAGATCGTTTAAAGTTAGTACTGCAAAAATTTCAAAACGCCGGCCTTAAAGTAAAAAAGAACAAGTGCAAATTGTGTACTGATCGCCTCGAGTTTTAAGGGTACCTAATTGACAGTCAGGGTATTCACCCGATCGACAGCAAATTGAGGGCAATAAAAAATGCTCCCAGGCCTCGGAACAAGGCCGATCTCCAGGCATTCCTAGGCCTTATCAACTTTTATAATGTATTTCTACCGCATAAAGCAACTGTTGCTGAACCGTTACATCGCTTGCTTGACAAAAAGGCAAATTGGTTGTGGGGTCATAAAGAAGAACAGGCATTCCGTAATATAAAAGAACTACTGACTTCTGACGCTGTACTCATGCAGTACAATGAGACTTTGCCATTAAATATCACATGTGATGCCTTGCCTTTTGGAATGGGCGCCATTTTGAGCCATGTACTGCCTAATGGTCACGAGGCCCCTGTTGCATATTTTTCCAAGACACTTTCAAAAACTGAGCGAAATTATAGCCAGATCGATAAAGAAGCCCTTGCAATCGTATCTGCCGTTAAAAGATTTCACAAGCATGTATATGGCCGGGTTTATACTATCGTGACTGACCACAAACTGTTATTGGGGATAATAGCTGGAGATAAGCCCATTCCTTTCATATTATCCCCCAGGATGACTCGCTGGTCAGAATTCTTGGCTGCTTTCAACTATCGGCTGCAATACCGCCCGGGAAAAGCTATTCCCCACGCCGATGCATTGAGCTGGGCACCACTCCCAGAGACTCTCGCCGATCCCACTCCAACGTTGACCACCTTACAAATCGAATCGCTGCACGCGCCGCCATTAACCATCCGAGATATCGCGAGGGAAACCAAACATGACCTCACCTTAGCACGAGTCCTGAGCGGGTAGAACACGGATGGCCATTGGACCAGCTATCAGATGACTTCACATCATTCAAGACAAGACAAAAAGAGTTGTTCTCGCAAAAGGGCGATAGTCATCTGGGGCGATAGAGTCGTTGTCCCAGAATGACTCCAGAAAGCAGTACTCAAAACCTTGCACGATGGCCATCCCAGTATCGTGAGAATGAAGGCCCTTGCGCGAAGCTACGCTTGGTGGCCTGGCATCGACAAACACATTGAGGAATGGGTTAAAACTTGCCATAGATGCCAGGAAGTGAGCAACGCCCCACCAAAAGCCATTCCAACTGAGTGGGAAACGCCACGAGGACCCTGGTCCCGTATTCACTTGGACTTTGCGGGGCCGACCAAAGGCCACACCTTCCTTCTAACCGTCAACGCCTACTCGAATTGGCTCGAGATTCACCGGATGACCAACACGACAACCGAAGCAGTCATCAAATGACTGGAAAGACTGTTTGCGACCCACGGACTGCCAGATGTTCTGGTATCCAACAACGGGTCCCAATTTACCACGCTGTCTTTCGAGCAATACCTCGCTGAGCGCGGCATCCGACATGCGCTCACCTCGCCTGCGCATCCTGCTACCAATGGAAGGGCTGAGCGCATGGTTCAATTCGTTAAAAAGACCTTGCAGAAAATAGACTACGATAACATCGATGACAAAATCAACCGAATCCTCTTCCTACAACACATCACACCGCACAGCGTCACTAATAAAACTCCCGCTGAACTGCTAATGGGACGCAGGCTCCGCTCCCACCTCGACCGGTTACACCAAGCGTATGAGCTGGAAAAACCACTCGGATCCAGCAGCCGATGCCATACCTTCCAGGTAGGCGATTGCGTATATGCTAAAAACCTGTCCGGTGATCCGCTGTGGGTTGAAGCAACAATCACACGTGTAACTGGCCCAAGATCCTACATTGTAAAGTGGAAATTACAAAATTTGGAAATGCCATATCGATCAGTTGCGATCACGGCTCCGTTCAGAAAATTCCAATTTCCCTAATGAACAAGCTGAGGGGAGGGGGAGATACAGAAGAAGACGAAAACCCGATAGAAGAAAACCCGTTCGGTAGAATTGATAGCGGAATAGAGACACAGGAAAGAGATCTAGAGACGGTAGTAGGTCTACCTCAAGGAGCTACCGACAATAGCGGAGAGGACGNGCCAAAAGCAGGACGCACCGCAGAAGTTGAACAGACTAATAAAGCAACCGTCCTATCTAAAGGACTATGTAACTGCGCCCTGTAAAAAGAAGCCAGGGGGAAGGGGTGTTGTGAATGCATAGAATGTAATAAAGTTATTTAGAGCTTGGAGTTAAGTGCAGGGTTCTGGCCCTGCACTTCTGATTGGCTGTCTAATGGCAGGATCGGATTGGCCCATTCAGGGGAGTCTGATTGGCCATTAACAGAGCCTTCGTATTGGTCCAGTGGAGCAAGTGCTCCTGAGTTCTTATTGGTTAAATAGTTATTGGGTTATCTATATAAGAGGGTCGTAGCTGCCCTGTTTTCTTGAGCTGTCACTATGTAATAAAAAGAGTTGAAGTTCACCGTTTAACTGGCTCGTCTCCATTCATTATCGCCCATGCCTCAAACTTGACACTAACTACTTCTTCTCCTTTCCTAACTGATGTCATTAAAAGCATTTGATAAAGGAATTAATATTAATAATTCTCAAAACACTGTCTTTTCTTCTGCAGCCTCTTCTGCACCTCAGGAATTCTTCTCAGATAAGTCTTTGCTATTTCTTCAGTATTTCCTTCATCCATTCAACAACCATTTTTGAAATGGTAGTTTTACCAGATAGTTTTATCAAGAAAAAAATTACACCTATTTCAACCCTGTGAGAAAAATAACAATCAACAGAGCAAACAGATATTTTTCAAGGCAAAGAAAATTAATTTATAATATTGAATATATTCAGAAAGTTATTCAAGAGGATTGAAAAGAACTGCAAAAAAAGCAGGACTAAAATGGAAGAAGCATTTTTCTTTTTGACTCAGCAATCCCATTACTTCCATTCTATCCACCTGATAATCCTGCTTCCCTCTGAGTCTAGTAATATATCTGAGAACCAATTCATCCCTGTATTTTCATGGTTAAGAAGGGCCCTGTGAATCAGGCCATAAACCAACATAGCCCAACATTCTGGGTCAGGCAGGGGCCATTTGGGAAGCTTGCAAGCCTTGACTGGAGGGCATCATTCCAGCTAAACGCAGGGAAAGTCAGGCCTGACAGGAGGAAATACTTTTTCACCCAGCACATAATTAAACTGTGGAATTTGCTACCCACAGTTTGTGGGTTTTTACAGCAGCTCTACACTGGCTTGACATTTTCATCAAGCTGTCCACTGTGACTTCGTAGTTACATTTTGGGTCAGTCACTACTAGTTTAGATCCTTTTTTCCCCCTTCAATGTTGAGCCCTAACCTTTACATAGAAGTTTAAAAAGCACCGGTGTGGGAATCTTTTGCCCATTTCTCCACTGTGAAAATTGCTCCTTTATTTCTACTAAATTCTGTGTTAAAACTGCTTCTCCATCCCTGAAAGCATCTCTCCTCCAGAATCCAATGGTGGGATTCAATTTTTTTTTACTACCGGTTCTGGGCGTGGCTTGGTGGACGGGGCAGGGGAAAGATACTGTAAAGGATACTGTAAAGGATACTGTAAAATCTCCAGTCAGAGTTGGTATTTGCTAGTGCTCTGAACTACTCAAAATTTCCACTACTGGCTCTCCAGAACTGGTCAGAACCTGCTGCATACCACCTCTGCTCTGGTCCCATAGCAGCTGAATCTTTTTCAGGAGTCTTTGGTGAGAGACTTTATCAAGGACTTTTTCAAAATTCAACAGTACAATATATATTGCTCATTCTTCCCTATGTGTTCTTAAAGACCTTTAAAAAAAAACTCTAATTAGTTTAGTGAGACGATGTTAGGGAGACAAAGTTAGTGAGATCAATCAATCAGAATAGAGCTGGAAGGGACTTTGGAGGTCTTCTAGTCCAATCTCCTGTACAAGCAGGAGATCCTGTACAATTTCAAACACGTGGCTGTCCAGTCTCTTCTTAAAAACCTCCAGTGTTGAAGCACCCAGAACTTCTGAAGGCGAACTATTCCACCGGTTAATTGTTCTCACGGTTAGGCAGTTTCTCCTTAATTCCAGGTTGCTTTTTTCCTTGATTAGTTTCCATCCATTGTTTCTTGTCCTGCCCTCTGGTGCTTTGGAAAATAAGTTGATTCCTTCTTCTTTGTGGCAGCCCCTCAAATATTGGAACAATGCCACCCCATCTTTCTTTTCATTAAACTAGGCATACCCAGTTCCTGCAACCATTCTCCATAAGTTTATAAGATAAGGTTAATGAGACAAGACCTACCCATATGGAAGCTATGATAGCTACTCTTTACCAAAGCTTGTTTTTTTTATGTTTGTTCATTTCTTTTTTCCTTCATAATATTTCCTGCAGCAAATGTGAAGCTAACTGGATTTTTTTTTCCTTTATCACTACTTGGTTTTTTTGTTTAAACAATCAGAGTCACATTGGATAATTCTCAGTCCCAGAAACAGCTGCTGATGTTCAAGAGAGCATTTTCATGAAAGGAATTGCTCAAATGTTTCCTACAGTTTTCTCAAGCCTCACCTTACTCCAGTTTTTAACTCAGTAGCAGAAGAGCAACTGCAAATAAAAGACTTCATATTGTCTTCCTATTTTTGAGCTTATTGGTATGTTGTTACAGTAGGATCACAACTGCTATTTTCCATGGTTGGCTATTATATTATAATTGAAAAGTCAAATTCCCCCAGGTACCAGGAAGGATAAATTTCCTGATCTTCTTATTGTCTCTTCTTTGATTACTGCTTTAGCTGCTGTATTGCTTCCTGGTGGGAATAGAGTGGGCTTCTATCTTAGATTCAAACCAGATCTACCTCTTCAATCCTAAATGCTTGTTTCATTCTAGAAGTAAGCATCACAATTTTCTTTTGATTTCTAGCTTATTTTTCAAAAGCTCAGCAAAATCCCAATTACATTATAATCATTTCTCAAAAACAAGTAGACATGCCTAAAATTCCCACTTCCATTTTGTTTGGGTGCGGGAGATGGTTGGTATTCTTCATACAATTGATTTTGATACCTTTAACAATGCCTAGAACTCACTTGCTCCTTGATATAAGTGAAATGTCATAAGATACCAGAAACTATAGTAAGGTAGGGAACATGCATTCAGGAGGACTACATTTTTCCTATTCCTTGATTATAACATTATCCTGAAGTTCTGGGATACCAGGTACAGTGGACAGCTTGTTTGGATTGGTGAGCTGCAAGGTATTGAAGAGTGACATATGTACACCTTAAATAGTATGCATAATCTGAAGTTCCAAACCTGAATTCCATAGAGCAGGGGTCTTCAATCTTGGCCACTTTGAGACTTGTGGACTTCAACTCCCAGAATTCCTCAGCCAGGTTTGTGAGACCCCTGCCATAAAGGACATCCACAGAGACTTTAGAATTTTGTTAACAAATTATAAATTATAAAGTGACAGCCTGCACAGGATATCACATATATAATTTAAACATAAATTGTTTTTCTTTCAGTTTGGGGTTTTGTCTCTTATACAAGAAAAGTTTTGTACCTTGCCTTTGAAAAGTAAAAGTCTCAAACAATCACAGTCTTTTGTCTTCTTATTTATTGATTGAGCAAGGATCACCCACTCATCATGGACATTTCAGGTAGATTTTGGCCATTTTACATCTTCAACCCAGGGACCCCAATTATGATGAGTAATGAAGAATGCCTATTTTAATCCTGGGAAATGAATCATGTTCTCCAAAGGGAATTTAGTCCCATTTAATAATTTATAGGCCCAGCTCCTTCTTCAAGTTGCCTCTTGTCTAACTAAGCATCTACTCAATTTCCTTTCAGCATGTCTTGTATATTATGGTAGATCTGAGTCTGCTATAATAAGTCTTTTGTGGGAGAGTACGGATGTCTGATGATCCATACAGGAGGGTCATTCAACAGACAGATACCACCTGCACATTCCTGGCTGCTGTGGGAAGTTGGAATGCCTGTGATTTATGTACCTTTCAGCTAACCTGTCCTCCTCTTGTGTTCCTGTATAAGGGAACATATCTCTCTCTCTCTTTTTCTTCTATCTCTCTTTATTCATCTATCGGTCTGTCTGTCTGTCTGCCTGCCTGCCTGCCTATCCATCCATCCATCCATCCATCCGTCCGTCCGTCCGTCCGTCCGTCCGTCCGTCCGTCCATCCATCATCTATCATCTATCATCTATCATCTATCGTCTATCGTCTATCGTCTATCGTCTATCATCCATCTATCATCTATCATCTATCATCTATCATCTATCATCTATCATCTATCATCTATCATCTATCATCTATCATCTATCATCTATCATCTATCTATCATGTCTGCCTATCTGCCAACTATCCCTCTATCTATCTACTGGCTACCTGGCTATATAGCTAACTATATCCACCCATCCATGCATCCTTCCCTCCCTCCCTCCCCACTCCAACTGGTATTAATTTTCCTCTAAATATTCTGATAAGACCTCCTTCCTTTTTGTTCTTGCTATCTTTTCTTTTCTTTTTCCATATCTTCCATTTGGGGATACTAAAGTCACTCTTTTTATTTCCTTTCTCAGTTATAAATGACAAGCCATGCGATGGAACTTTCTTATCAGTTTATGTAGATTGGAGTCCAAGGGAATCTTGACCAGATGTTATTGAATTCTAACTCCCATCAGCCCCAGTCATGCTTTGCTTTGGATCCTTTTTTTTTTTTAGATTCAGAGCCACAGCCCATACTTCGAAGGTCTTGACTAAGTCATTTTTCATAGCAACACCTTAATTTTGATCATGTGCTTAAAATTCGAAGGTTTGCCTGCTGATGTCATTAATTCAGCATGCTTATATATTAAAGTAGCATTAAAAGGGTATGTATTATTCAAGTATTCCCTTAAAACAATCATTAAATCAGGTAGCCCTTCCTTCAAAGTAGCATAATTAAGTTGATCATCACAGAAGGATGTGACACACGCACACATATTGCACACTGCATCATCAACCAGTTCATAGTACTATGGAAGAATGATCCGAAGAGCATATTTGTGGCATGTATGGTTTCTGAGCATCAGGATGAGTATTTGGTATAATATCTGCCTTCACACTCGAAGAAGCTGCCAGCTGGCACAGTCTGCAAGGAGTCTGTTGCTCATTCTGTCACAGCTTCTGCAGTCTGCCACCTTATTTCTTGTAATCAGGCTTTCAACAATAGCTTTCCAGGCCAATCATCTCTCCCTTTTTTTAATTTAAAAAGTCATGGAAAAGGACTGTCATATCTGGCCTAATACTAGATGGCAGCAAAGAGCTATAATTTTCTACAGCTGTTTGCTGCCACCTAATGGTCACTAGAGTTTTTGCAGATGACATATAGCAGGCCATTGTATCACGGAGAAGCGAAGAAGAGGGTGCTTTCTGATTTGAGTATAAGCATATACTCAACTCTTAAAGGCGGATGATTATCTGAAAGCACTAGATTAAATGTATGATGCAATGGGAGAGCAGAGTAATATTTTCTATTTCTAGCCTATAGACCATATAATTTGCTTATTAATTAAATTTATATACCTCCTATCCCACTGTTGTAGATGAATATGTTAGGTCCAATTCTTCCAAAATTGTTCTTGATGGCCCAGAATTCTGGAGGCGCAGACCCAATACAGGACTGGATTAACTGCACAACAGACTCTACTTCAATGGCAAAATGCATTCCTTATTGCTCAAAACCACAAATTCAATATCTGAATTAGTACTTTAAAAACAAAACATATAGCAGGTGATCTAAAAAACACTTTTAGGAAAACTTGGAGAGCTGCTTGCCAGTAGGATTAGGCTTTAGTCAGATGGCTAGAAGATTTACTCCTGATACATATATTTTCCTTTTAAGCTATATCTTAGTTAAAATATGTTTCTAAGAATTAATCTTTGGGAAGTATATGAGTTGCCCTTTATTAATTCTAATCAAAATTTCACTTAAGGATGTTTGTGTCCAAAACATAACACTTAAAATTATATACTGCTTCACCTTGTTTACAACCCTCTCTCAGCGGTTTATGGAATCAGCCTATGATTCCCCCAACAATCTGGGTCCTCATTTAACTGACTTCGGAAGGTTGGAAGTCTGGTGAGACTCGAACTGCCAAACTGCTGGCAGTGGGCAGTCAGCAGAAGTAGCCTGCAATACTGCATTCTAACCACTGTGCCACCACAGCTCTTAGATGTGACTTTAAAACATGAGGAGGGGAAGGGGGAGCTTCGTCGCCGCGATACAGCTGCGATCTCAGGGCTCCGAGATCACAGCTGATATCTTCGCCCCTGGTCGGTCCTAACGGACCTAAACCATCTCGTAGTGACGGGGATAGTAAGGGGTGCGTTCTGTAGATTCCGGGGACATCGCAAGTCCCTGGTCGATCCTGAAGAAGCCCTTTTGCCAATGGCGGAGAGTCAGCCATTAGGCTGCTGAAGCTGGGACAGCTCCGGAAGAACTGGATAGAAAGAAGTGTATCGGCTGGTGAGGATCTTTTTTTTTTGCTTGGGACTTAAGAACACTCTAATATGAGAAGAAATCTGTAAACTTATTGACAAAATCTGATTTAGCAGCAATTTTTTTAATAATGTCAAAGTGAGGCTTGGCTTTTTATTTTTACTTTTTTTTTCTTTACTGAATTTCTATTGCGATCTAGTTAATCAGACTGGTTTTTTTCTTTTACATTTTTATATTTACTTGCTTTCTCTTCGCCTTTCTGACTGTTTATATTTTTTAAAATAGAGGCCCCCTTTAATATTTTTTTTAATATATATCAATATACATATATACTTTTCCCCCCTCTTTTTAGGCTTTTTTCAGGGGGGAAGAAGGGGAGTGGTTTGAAGAAACTTTGTAACACTGCCAACTAGAGGCTTGAAAAAATTCTGTTTGAAGTTGAAAAATATTCTGTTTGAAGTTGAAAAACTTTCGTTTGAAAAACTTTTCTCAAGGCTACTGGGACTGATAAGATAGAGGGAAGAGTACTGGAGGATGTTTACACAGGTGCTCTTTGGAACTTCTATTATTAAATGAATATCTGAAGTTTGGCTTTGAAATTTGTGGAGAAGTCAAAATAAGAGCCTTGGATAAATAAAAGGCAGTGTGCATTTTTTAAAAACTCCTTATTAATTGTTTCATCCCTCCCCTCCAACCCCACACCATTTTGTAATATTGATATATTTATTTTTTATTTTTTATTATATCTCATTTTTATTTTTTTTAAAGGGGAAGCCTCAGAATATTCTTTTTTCGCTTTTTTTCTTTTTTTCATAGGGATGTCTGCCTTTTGATTTCTATTTTTGACTTATTTTTATGGCTTTTTTTTCATTTTCTGAGGTTTTTCAATTGGATTAAGGTGGGAAGAACCTGAAGAACTCTCTTTTTCTTTTTTTTTTCTTTTCCTTTTTCTTTGCTTATTACTTTTTGATATTATTGGGCCTTATTTTGTTTCTTTTTTCTCTTTATTTTTTAATTTTTACTTTTGAATTATATTTGCATATTTCACAATTGGATTCAGGTCTTGAAGAACCTGAAGATTTTTTTCTTTTTAATTTTGGGCTTTTTACTTATTACTGGTTTTGTTTTTCGTTTTTTATGGCATTTTCCTTTTTCTAAATTGGATTATAATTGGCTACTTCACTAATTGGATTAAAAGACCCGGAAGACCCTGAGTTATCGAAATGAGTAAGAAAATTTTACCCTCGGGTATCTCAACTTCTCCTCCTGTCTCCCCGTCATCTGGAGGATGACTCTCAACAATGGTGAAGCAAGACAAAGTGCAAGTGGATTTAACGATGGTTATGCAAGGAATACAAGAACTTAAAATGAGTATTGAACAAAGAATGGAGAGTATTGACCAAAGAATTGGAAAGATGGATGAGAAATTTGAAAATTTTCAACAAATGATGGTGAAACACGATGAGAATCCAAAAAATAGAAGAGAAAGAATCCACGATGAGAATCCAAAAAATAGAAGAGAAAGACAAGCAAAGAGATGATACGGTCAAATTTGTTATGGTAATAAGGAGAAAAAGGCAATCATTTGAGATTTTTATGGACAATTATATAAACAGGAGGATCTTGATGAGGAAAAAATTAAACAGTATTTACAAAATGCTAACCTGCCTAAGATACCTGATGAAACTCGGAAAATGTTAGAAAGTCCTATAACAATGATGGAATTAACTGAAGCACTCAACAGACAGAACAATGGAAAAGCACCAGGACCAGATGGTTTCCCAGCAGAATTTTATAAAACATTACAAGAATCATTGAGCATTCCACTGTTAGAAGTCATGAATGAAGTTATGATAAATAAGAAAATACCTAAAACATGGTCAGAAGCTTATATTACACTTATTCCAAAAGAAGGGGTTGACCCATTACATTATAGACCTATTTCCTTATTGAATGCAGACTATAAGATCTTGGACACATTGGAATATTATGAGGCGCACCCGGAAAAACAAATGGCTTTGATATTTTTAGATGCCCAAAAGGCATTTGATAATGTGAACTGGAGATTTATGTNAGAGAATTTGCAGACTCTATCAATATTAAAAAAGGTACAAGACAAGGATGCCCATTATCTCCTTTGTTATTTGTATTGACCTTGGAAGTCTTAAATAGAAATATTAGAGAGGATATAAACATAAAAGGAATGAAAGTCAAAAAGGAGGAATTTAAATTGCAAACCTTTGTGGATGACTTGGTCTTTATTTTGGAAGACCCTTTGGAGACAGCTTTAAAACTATTGGAAAAGATAGAGATGTATGGTGAGATGGCTGG
>BHEV01026269.1:0-25012 GCA_004319985.1 Emydocephalus ijimae
CTACTGATGGGACGAAGACTCCGCTCCCACCTCGACCGGTTGCACCCTGCTTATGAACCGGAAAAACCAATAGGATCCAGCAGCCACTGTCGCACCTTCCAGGTGGGAGACCTCGTTTACGCACGAAACTTATTGGGCGACCCAATGTGGATAGAGGCGACAGCAGTACGTGTGACCGGCCCCAAATCCTACGTGGTACAATGCCTTGACAATAAATTGTGGAAATGGCATATCGACCAATTGCGGNTAAAGGAACGACGAACTAAGTGATACGCAGGAAATGGAGCAGGAAGGAGAAATGTTTGCACCTCAGGGAATTGCGGAAAATGTGGGCAATGACGAAGAAGCAAACTCTGAGCAAGAGGCAGAACCACTGCCAAACAACGATCTACCTCAACAGGATTGCAATCAACCAATCCAACGAAAATCCAAGAGACTTAAAAGACAACCGTCCTATCTAAGGGACTATATAACTACACCGGAATTAAGAAGCCAGGGGGAAGGGGTGTTGTGTATGCACTATAGTTAATAAAGTATGAACTTGAGGTAAAGTGCAGGGTTCTTGCCCTGCACTTCTGATTGGCTGTTAGGCGGCCAGACCGGATTGGCTAGCTCTGAGGAATCCGATTGGCCCTTAACAGAGAGTTCTTATTGGTTGCAAGAGCTAGCGTTCCTAGCTCGTTATTGGATAAATCTTACAAGGGTTGCCTATATAAGGCAGAGTTCACTGTTGTTAAATTGAGAAGTCACTATGCAAATAAAGAGCTGAAGTTCACCGTTCAGAGGCTGTCTCCATTTATTCCAACCCATGCTCAATACTTAACAGTTGCTACTGAGACTGGTCCAACCAATAGTCTGAAATCAGACCATGACTTAGAAATATCCAAACAAATAACATTTCGACTAATTTGCATCTCATAAAAAGGTATTTAAGGACCTGTGTTCTGGCAGACAAGCACAATTCAAAATGCACTTGATGATGTCTCCGCAAATGGTGATGAAATGTTTGCAACCAAATTGCCAAGCTTGGAGCTCAAACCAACAGCCTAACTGCCAACCAGAGCTATTAGTATTCAAACACATTTCAGAAAAGGTTATATATTTTCCAAGCTGCTCTCCTTGACCAGTTTTTTTTGTCTTTATCTGAATCTGTTTGTTCCGAATAACTGATCTCGTTTGGACATGACAGCCTAAATAAATTAAGTGGCAACTATGAAATCCTAACCAGTTTGTTAACAAATGCTGATTAATCATGAACACTAGTGCTGCAAGCGTGTTCCCCCTGCCAGTAAAATTAAACAAACTCAGTTTTGTCTCTAGTTTACCTCATGCTATATATGAAAATTCTGGTGTGTTTTCAGGCTAATCTGAATCATGACAAATTTAGCTGTTGATTTTCTTGTTAAGTGGTTTGCTTTCTGATAGTTTTAAATTCCTTTAAGACAATATACTTATGTGGAAAAATACCGATCTAAAATACTTTTAATTTACCAGGTTTTGAATATTGAATGGATATACGTACAAATATTTTCATGTGCTAGTATTTAACAATAAACACGTGAAAAACCCAAAAGTATAATAGTGATTTCTATCCATGTTTGCACACCACAGTAATCCATAGTTTAATAAACTGTGATTTGTTATATTTAGCCAATTTTCTGAGTTTGAACTTTGATCTTTGAATTTTACACATACATTTCAAATATTAAATGCAGCTGGCTAGTTTGTTGTTTCCTGTGAATCTAACTATGAATAGATTGACACTGAATAACAGTAAGAGGGTTTGTTTAGGTTTTCATTACCTAGTCCTCTTTTTTATCTTTTTGCTTGTGTACTGTGTTTTTAATAGCAACGTAAGAAGGATTTATGAAGCATTAGTTTAGCGAAATGAACCACCTGATACAGAAATAACATAGTTTTCAAAGCCAATTGGTCTATTAAGTCATAACTTGTCATAGACATGTAAGAAGATCTGGCAGTCCCAAGATAAAAAGGATGTATCCCCTTCTATCTTTAGCCTGGAAATATCCTTGAGACTCTGGCTGTGCATGGTAAATCAACAAATCGGCTCTCTTATCAATGTTTTACAAATATATAATTAAATTTACGTGCTACCCATCTCGTTGTTTGAGAAGACTCTTGATAGTGCATTCAGCATATTCAAGGAATACTGAATACAGAAGTAAATTCATATTATATAATTCTTTTAGTGCTTCTTATAGTTACTCTGGCCAGCTTCTGTGTCTCTAACCAGTATTTGTTACGCAGAAAACAGGTATGAAAACATTTCTGGAAACATAAACTTCATTACAGGTAGTCCTTGACTTATGACCACAATTGACCAAAAATTTCTGTTAAGTGAGACATTTGTTGGGTGAGTTTTGCCCCATTTTACAATCTTTCTTGCCACAGTTGTTAAGTGAATCACTGCAGCTGATAAGTTAGTAACCTGCTTGTTAAGTGAATCTGGCTTCCTCATAACCTTTACTTGTCAGAAGATCACAAAAGTGATCCCAGGACACAGCAATGGTCATAAATATGAACCTGTTCCCAAGCATCGAAATTTTGATCACATGATCAAAATGCTGCAAAGGTCGTAACTATGAAAAATGGTTATGAGTCACATTTTTCAGTGCCATTGTAACTTTGAATGGTCACTAAACAAATTGATGTGAGTTGAGGACTACTTGTATCTTCTAACAGCTGGGGTGGCAAAACTAATACAGACAGGCTGGTTCACAGAATATTCAGTGGGCTATTTATTCTCCTGCATTAAAGAGGCAACACCTCACTTAGACACAATTCCATGCCCTCCCTCACCGATAATTCCTTACTTGTAATTTGAGTCCTAAGAATCATAAAATCATATGCTAACCAGGGGTGGGCTGCTGGGGGCTCACAGGGGCTTAGGAGAGCTCCTAGCTTAGACTCTGTGGGGCTTGGAGAGCCCCCAATAACACCAGAAAGACAAGCAGCAAGGGAAAGCTTTTAATAGTCTTAATTGAACTTCTGGGCATTCAGCCAAGAGCATTTCACACCTTGTAAAAGTGTTGCAAGCTAGATAAACAATCCACTCAGCACTTGCTAGGGAGAACCATTGAGAAAATTAGATAACATAGCCACTAGCCTCTGAGGGGATTAATTCCCAAATAATAAAAATCACGTAACTCATCAGAAACTCCACTAAGACTCCAAGATCCCTCTCGCAGTCTTGCTATTAAGCCTGGGTTTTACCCAGTCTTTTATTTAAGTATTAAATTAAATGCACAAAATAATAAACAACTTTTTGGTATCTATATCTATATCTATATCTATATCTATATCTATATCTATATCTATATCTATATCTATATCTATATCTGTATTTGTTTTCTTAAGTTTTCACGGGTATCTATATGTATGGTATTCAGCTTTGTTCCGGTATTTTCCCACGTCATTACAGTTGTGCTTTTAAAGTTGTAGCAACGTTTTGGCAGAATCTCATCTGCCATCATCAGGCTTCTGTATTGTGTTTGTCTGTGAGTCTCATGTAATTAGTCTTATGTAATTAGGGCAAAGAAGCGACATCGAGTTGGCCACACTCACCCAGTCACATGACCACCCAGCCACGCCCATCTTGCCAGTCATTAGGGCAAAGAACCCCTTGCTAAAATTTTGAAGTCCACCCCTGATGCTAACACAACACACCAAGAACTAAGACAGCAGTGAAAACTGTGGAAAAGTAAAAATGAAATGAGGTAAATATCTGATTAAGGTAGTGCTCGATTTACAACATTTATTTAGTGACTGAAAAAAAGAGACTTATTCACACTTGTTGCAGCATTCCTATGGTCATGTGATCAAAATCTGGAGGCTTGGCAACTGGCTTATATTTATGATGGTTGCAATGTCTGGGGGGGACACGTGATTCCCTTTTGTGCCCTTCTGACAAGTAAAGTCAATGGGAAGGCAGATCCACTTTGCAACCATGTTACTACCCTGTTTCTCCAACAATACGTCCTCTCCCAATGGGAAGTCCCAGCATGTTTTATAGGCATGAAATGAAATTAAGCCCCTCCCCCCATATTAAGGCCTATATTAAAACATGTGAAATGGGGGGAATGGTGGGGGGGCTTGCCGTTAGGAAGTACTTTTGTTGCACACCCAGATATGGTGCTGCCTGCGTTGACCCTGATACGAAGTGCCCCACCAACGCTGAGGTCAACATCCAAGCCGTCACTGCCCGCCCACCTGAAGATGCAAGGGGGGGGAATTAAGTCACCCCCGAAAAGATGGCCTAGCCATTTTTTCGGGGCTCCCCATAAAATAAGACCCAGCCTTATTATATGAGAAACACAGCAACTGAACAACTTCAGCGATTCACTTAATTACTGTGGCAAGAAAGGTCATAAAATAGGACAAAACTCACTTAACAACTTCGCTAATGTTGGGCTCAGTTGTGGTTGTACATTGAGGACTATCTGTATCATGTTTTGGACAGCTTTTTAAAACAAGAATTAGCTCTCCCCCCCCCCCAATTTTTCTCAGGGATAGTAGAAGCAAAATAGCTCTGATTAAGTTTTAGGCCAAAATTTGGATGTTGTTGTCAGTCAAAATATGCTCTCATTTGAAAATGTCTCAAGTTCAGAGCGTGTAATCTTCTCTTTAATATAATGCCTTGGTTCACATACCACAGCCATGTTTTGTTTAATTGTGGAATATTGAATAATGGAGAAATACAGGGATTTACAAAGCATTAACATGGTTTGGAAATTGAAGCTGCTGGATTCACCAAACATGCTAAGTCAAAATAAAACAAACTGGAGTACTCTTGTTACTTTATTGTATTTAGGCTAGATGGTTGTTTTGCCCATAATTAAGGAAATGGGTGAATGTTTGGGGATGAGATTGCTAAACAATTTGAAGAACAAAAATAGTCCAATTATGAGGCAGTGCTAAACAGCATGCATTTAAAGAAAAGCAAATATAATTATAACAATAACAATTCTTTGCACACTAATATCGATATATTTCTGTTTGACAATACTTAGAAAGTCTCTGATTTTTTACAAAAAGAAAAATGTAATTCCTTGCCATTTTTCTTCGTTGTATTGATTAAAGCTTTTTTTGCTTTATCTAAAGTAGTGAAGTAGAAATCCATCTGCTAAAAGCAGATGGCAGATTTCTGACAATTCTCCCTCTTAATACTAAAAAGAACAAAACTTATTCTCTAAATATCCTTCTTTCTGTTTTTTTTTCAAAGATAATTAAGGGAACAAAAACCTAGGATATTTCAGGTGTAGATATTGACACACAATGAGCAGTGCAACCAATAACACTCATTTAAGCAATATTTCTAGAAATAATAGCACAGCCATCTCAACCTCTTTGTACTTATGGAAATACGACATCCACAATTATTGTTCAGTTTGGGCAACAGTCACACTTGGTGGTATTGATGTAATGCAAGTATCTGGGATGTACTAACCATTTCTTCCTGAACAACCATTATGAGTTGGGTCATCAGTTAAGATTAGTTAAGTGGCTTATTTCCTTCAAGATCAAGATAATTGCATGGTACTGAAAGATAAGCTTTGGGTGTTAATAGTTCTGTGAGAGAATAGAAAGTGATTAATAGGAGTTTCTTCAATGGTAAAGGTTAGGCCTATAGTTCATTGATAAAAGCACTGGGCAGGCAAAAGCATCCAGGTTCAGCTCCTGGCAGCTCCACTTTAATAAAATTTGGGGGAGTGCCATTGCAAAACATGTTGTTATGCTGTGGTTTAAATGCTGTAATCCATGGTTGATTGGGTTTACACATCACTCTAAATGGAACCCAACTACATTTTACTTTATTGTCTGTGGATTGAAGACAATGCCACCCAACCCAGTTGAATGAGGGTATTTAGATATTATAAAGACATCTGTGCTCTGGAGCTGGTCTTCTTTCAGTCAGTCAGAAAAGCCCTTGTAGGGCAATTAAAATTTCCCCCTCATCCTGGGTTCAAAAATTAGGGGCAACTATAGACTGGAATGACACTATTTTTTTGGTGTACAATATTGGAATAGTTAACATGGTGGGCTATTGGTATCTCTGAAACAGATATTTAGGATGTTTTAAAAGCCAAAAATCCAGTATGATTAAAGAGAGTGTATGAGTAGACAGCACAGGAAATGGTGCTTGCTGTACTCAACTGTTTTAAGACTAATTTTTCACACACGCTTTCAGCCCTCTCTATCTCACAGGGTTCTTGTTGTGGGGAAATTAGGAGGAGGAAGACATGTTCACTGACTTGAATTACTTATTAATATAATAAAGCAGGAAAATGAATGAATCTAAAGATGGTTTCTTCATATTATAGTTGTATCCCATGAATTTAAATATTGGATCTGCTGAAATATTAGATCTGCTAAAAAGATCTGCTAAAAAGAATTTTTACAGAAAGGGAAGTCAGCTTTTGAGTATTTGTTGAGTATTTATAGGCAGCATAAATTCTCTCAAAGGAACTCACTTCTGAGAAAACAGCTGGAGAATCTGCTTAGAAGTAGATGGCTTAAAACCAGCTTGAAATTTTTGTATGAACCGTTTAAAGAACTATAAATATGTGTGTCAGAGATTGGAGAATGCCAACAGGCAGCTTTGTATGTTTGATATGTTTTGTAGTTCTTGCTCTTCTGACTATTAAATAACCTTATGTTTGCAATTCCATTTAGTTCTTGCTGTGCCTCCAGGAACAGAAAAATTTCAGTGATTGGAGAGCCCTGCATAGCCTCTCTGTGACTGCTTGATTTAGTCAGGGCCAGGTTAAGATACCATTTTGTTCCTGGAGTGGCTGAGTAGGCTGTCCACTTTGCAAATGATTTTCAGCATAGAAGCTACAATTCCAAGTGTCAGCATATATTCTGACTTTGTTAATAGGAAATGCATTTTCATTTAGGGAAGAAACATAATATTGGCATAGGTAAAAGTTCTACAACTCTTTCTGGTTTCTCTTATGGAAATTGATGCTTGATGAGGAAGTGGGATGGAGAGCTCTCTCCTCAGCTGGAGAGAACTTCTGAGAAAAAAACATTAAAAGCACTTAGGGCAAATTACCAAAAGTTTTCTTTGATTTGGTGGACAATTTAGGACTGGTTGATAAGTAGAGACATAAAAATTGAGAGTTAAATAGAATATACACCCTTTTCTGAAAAACATACTATAGATCCTTTTCAAGAACAGACACAATTTAGATGTTAAAGAATGTGACTGCTAAGGTTTCTGAAGTGGAAATAAAGACTACAAATCCTGAGAGTCTGCTTTACCAAAGGAAATCTAATTCTTTTAGACGAAGACTAAATGAAATATTGCTGCAGAAAGAAGCAACAATGGAGGATTCTAAACAGAAATTCAATTTTTTTTTGAAAATAACTTAGGTAAAGGCACTGAATTTAAGAATGATTTGGGATGTAAGTAAAACCTTTATTAACAGTTATTTTATACAGCATAATAGTGAACTTAGAAGAGTCAAGAGAAAATTATATGAACTAAAGAGAAAAGTAGAATTAAATTTTCAGAGAAAATAAATATTTCTCAACAAATTAAGCTGTTATAACAATAAGTATTTATGTTGACAGTAAGTGAAATAAAAATAAAAATGAATCATGTAAAGAAAAAAAATGAGTTTGGAAATAAACCAGGGAATTCCCAGCTTATAAATTACAAAAAGAATAAGAAAACAAGATGATATTGAAATTAAAAGAGGGAGATACTATAATAATGGACAATGCAGCCATACAAAAAGTATTTCATCCATATTAGGAAATGACTTCGATTTAGACAAAATAGATGAAAATATTGAAAAAAAACCCAACGTTGACTTACAGATGAACAGAGATAAATTATGGCTTGATCTATAACAATAATGGATATTTCTGCTGCCATAAAAAGATTAAATTAGGAAAGCTGCCTTGACCAGGTGGATTACCAGGTTGTTATTATAAATGTTTGAGGGTGTACTTTTACAATCTTTACAAAACACAATGAAATCTATTCTACCGGGAGGAAAGATAGCAGTGAGTTGGAAAGAGGCTAATAAAGCATTCATATCAAAAGAGGGCCAAGATTTGATTTAACAAGAAATTATAGGTTGATACTATTATTGAATGATAACTAGTTGTTCACAATGATTCAAACTTAAAATAATTTTGCAAGAATTTATTCATGAGGATCAATGTGGATTTTTACCTAAAAGACAGTTAAAGGTCAATGTTAAAATGTCAAAAATGTGTTGGACGTTTTTGGAATATTTGGAGTAATGTAATTAAAAACCAAGCTACTTTGATCTTCTTAGATGCAGAGAAGGTCATTGAAAATGAACTCAACTTTATATATATATGTATATGTATATGTTTTATTAATACATTTTTATATCACATAAAATCCCTTATCTTTCTGAACAGCGTATTGTCTGGACACAATTAGGTTTAGGTAGAAATGAAGTGTTAATCAACATTAATCATAATAGTAAACATAATAAACTTATCAGTAATAATAGCAAAATAATAATACAATTAGTTTATCCATCTTACAAAATTTTCAATACAAAAGTTTTTATTAACTTCTATCTTATTAGATTCTAATCTCTGATTGAACTCAACGTTCTTGTTCAAGGTATTGGAAGATACAAATTTTGGGGAAGATATTATAAAATGGTAAGACTAATCTACACTTCACAGAATGTTCAAATAATAGTTAATGGAGATTTAACAAAACCCTATGAGATACACAAAGGGACAAAACAGGGATATCCATTTCTTGTTTATTTTGGTTCTTGAAATACTGAATAGAGATATAAGATGAGAGAATTGTGGAAGTAAAGATGCAAAAACTTATGATAAGTTAAATGCTTTTTGCAGATGACTTGTATTGGTTCTAGAAGATCCTTTAAAGGTAATTGTAATGTTAATGGAAAATTTTTAAAAATGCTGCACTAGCAGGTTTCAGTATTAATAAACAAAGATGTCAACAAAAATGTGACAATAGAAGATCAAACAGAATTAATGAATAAAACAGGTTTTAAGATTGAGACGTGCGTAAAATATCTAAGTATCACTATGACAAATATGAATTTATGTTATTTTAAATAACGATATTAAGATATGGAATGCAGTTAAAAAGATATGTTAAGATGGGAGAATTACAACTGCCATTGCAGAGGAGAATTTTTGTCATAAAAATGAATATCTTGCCTAGAATGATGTGTTTTTTTTCCCCGACAATACCTGTTTTGACAATTGATGTACCATTTAAATAGTGGCAGAAAGATATATCTAAATTTGTGTGGTGGTGGTGGTGGTGGGGGAATCCAGAAATTAAACATAAGCTGTTACAAGATGCAAAGGAAAGAGGAGGATTGGGTTTACCTGATTTGAAATTGTATTTTGCAGCTTCCAACTGGAAGGGAAAGCAGAGAGATAAATAGTAAATATATCTGTGATGAAACGTTGTAATTAAGTAAGTCTTATTCAAATTTTTCAGTACTGGAGCTAGGAGCAAGACAGAAGCATTTGTATATTTTTAGTATAATTTGAACATTGTTATTTGTAGATCAGCTGAGATTTTGTCTTATTTCTTGTTCTCTTTTGCAGCTTATTGGACCCTGGCTCAACTGAAAGTATTTTTAGTTTTTGCAGCTGCTCAGACTGAAGTTGAAGCAGACAAGATGTTAAATATAGTCTGTTGTGAATGCATAAATGTTAAATAAAGTTATCTTGAGCTTGAAGTCTAGTGTAGGGTTCTGGCCCTGCATTTCTGATTGGCTGTTAATGGCAGAATCGGATTGGTCCGTTCAGAGGGATCTGATTGGCCATTAACGGGCCACTCACATTGGTTAACAGAACTAGCATTTCTGGATTGTTATTGGTTGAATAGTTATTGGGTTGCCTATATAAGGAAGGCTATAGCAGCGATCCAGTTTGAGCTGTCACACCATGTAAATAAAGAGTTGAAGTTCACCGTTCACCGGCTTGTCTCCATTCTTTCTCGCCCATGCTTCAAACTTAACATAGTCTGCTGCTCTTCTTTTTATGTCACAAATCTTGAATGGCTGCCAGTGGTGAAATGCTACTGTTCTCCATATTGCTGGAAATAATTGTGGCAGGAGAGCTTGTCCTGTGACAGCTGATAAAAAATGTGAATGAGATGCCCGATGTGTTCTGCACCCAGGCTCTTTGGCTGACATGTTTTTTGTGTAGACAGTTGGAGTAAAAACTATCTAGTGCAGTAAGCAACAAGTTACATGTATGATGCAGTATTTTATGGAATGGGATAATGCGAGTCGTCCATTACCTCTTATAAATCCATCTAAATAATTTGCAATAAGATATGGAGCTATTCAAAGGATTGTAAACATGTTTTATGGAATCACCACAATCTTCAGAAGAGTTCAATCTACTTTAAAGTATCCTGACAAGTAAAAATGGACATACATGCTGCTGAACTTGTATTCAATTACAGTAATGTAATTGCCTGACCTTCACTGCTGCTTGATATATTATATATCTAGGCTATACAAGGTCAGCTCAACACAGAAGCCAGAGGTACATGCAAAATATGCTGCATTACCGGTTCCTGAAACGCTTTTGCAATTATGTCTGCAGTAAAAGTCGTTATACTTTATACTGACTTTTGAATCTAGAATAATGAAAGATAAATTTCCATGCAGATTTCAAAGATCACAGAGTCTACCATTTTTCAGGAAAGATCCATGTTAGTGAGGCATCTGATCGTATATATGTTTCTTTAGCTCTCCTGGTTGCTTCCACACAAAGTTTTAAGTGGGCAATTTACCTGCCTCATTAATGCAATTTGATCAGAACTATCGACAATGTTACCTTCCATTTTTAGTATTTCAGTGTTTCCATCAGGATTAATGCCCTCATTACACAAACAAAGAAGAAAACTATCTTTCTTCAGCTCTCAGCCAGTTACTCGGGATTATCTGGGGGTGAATGAAATGCACATATTGCATAGATTCTGTTATTTCCCCCTCAGTTTTTGCAGAAAGATCTACTTACAGGGTTTAGTGACAGAGTACTGTATCTTTGTGTACAACATCGCCCTATTTGGCAAGGTAAATAGAGTTCAGCATCACATATCAGCTTTGGAAAATAAGACATAGAGTAAAAGGTATGTGGAAATTCCAGGTAATTGCTGCTAAGTATAATACATTGATACAATTTTTTCAGCCTTCCTTCCTTCCAGTATTAAAAAAAATTAATGCATTTTGGATTCAGAGCAATTCTACAGAAAAAAAAAATCACATATAAAATATCAGCAAAAGAAAACCTTTTGAAGATTTCCCAGAAGCTTATTTTTCAGAAACTCGGAAGAGGACATTCTTCTCCATGGGATATTTTAAATTTTTTGTGTTTCATAAAACTGTTTTTGTTTTTAAATTCTGTTTAAAATTCATCTAAAGTGTTCAGCAAAAACAGAAAGTCTGATATATAATAAATATACATATGTAAATCTATATATCTAGATTTATAATTCATCTGACTTTATATGTAACCATTTTTATGGTCATCCATAATATTTTTTTCTTAAAAAGGTGCCAATAGTATAAACAATCTTTAGTAGTTCTAATCATACTAGTTTTCATGTATCGGGGCCAGATGTTTAACTAACTCCCCATCTTTTAATTGAACCATGGAGTTCTGGATTTTATAAACATTTATGTTTTTTAATTTATATAGTTTCTAATTTTTGTGATTGTAAATCACCCAGTTACCTTGAGGTAAGATGGGCAGTCTGTGCATTAAACAAACAAACAAGCAAACAAACAAACAAACCCATTTGGTCTCAATCTAGCCTAGGCATTATGTTTTACTTTACAAAATAATGTTAATTTTAAATCATAATATTATTGTTCACCATTAGGTGGAAGTTATTTCAACTAATAACTGTATTTTTGCTTATTTGGTTTTTTAAAAACTAAATGGTCTAACTTAAAAAAATTATATGAAATTCCTATCCTGGATAATTCTTCAATTTATTTAGTTATTTGTCCAAAATGCGGGATGCTAGGCTGGGTTGGTGAGGTCATAATTATATAACCTCAATCTGGATAGAGAAATTATTTCATATTATCAGTGTTGTTCTTTCATTGGTATTTTATTGGCAGCACCTTTCCCACCATTTGGATCTGAAGTGAGGGTTTTGAACCACAGCCTCCAACAATCTCACCAACAATTGGCTGGGACTGCTGGTAATTGTCACTCAACAATCTCTGGAAGACAGTAGATTTCATACTTACCCATATTTATATTTAAAACATCTCTGTAGTATTCTTGGTTTTAATTCATCTTGCATACACTTGAGGATGAACTGTAGCCTTAATTCAGATGTGATCCTGAAAAGAAATTAAAATTATTTTAGAATGTTAATTAAATGTTAGAGTCTCTTTTTCCCCACCAGTTTTTATATTAGAGCCATTACTGATATGTAGTATTTTATGTAGATTAAAATGACACATGAGCTAAACTGTCCTTGGTTTGTTTAGAATTTGGATTATTTTAGATGTTTACCTTCCCCTAATAAATTTACCTCCAGTTATTGAAGATAAACAGATTTATAACTTGTAAAAACAGTGATACAACCCTTTGGCAGCTTACTGATTTGCTGTAGCCAACAACAAAATCTTAATTGGTTCTCAAGAGACTTACCTGATTGTATATGACAAAAGTTTAAAAAATTTCCAGAGCTTCTGTAACCATAGCTTAGCAAAGCATGAGTACATGGCAAAGAGAAAATGAAGCCTTTGGATCCTTGAAGAAAAACATCGTGAAAGAATAGATTGTACTATATCTTTAAATATGACCCATGTAAATGGTCTAAAACAGGGATGTGAAACTGGCAGGCTGGATGCATCAAGTGGAGGCCACACCCATCCCAGTTCTGCAAAGGGGAAAATGTCACAATATGTCATGTGATGGCAATGTGATGCCATAAGTTTGACATCCATAGTCTAAAATATTCTTTGGAAATAGTTATAGGAGACAAGAATGTTTCATTGTTCAAGACTTGTAGATAGAATAACTTACTACTCTTGCAACAAGTATAAGAAAGATTCTTTTTCTGAACCATACATCCATATCCCCCCATCCTCCCACCTGATCCAACAATATCATGTTTTATCAGATAGATAATATCAGAGAAAAATGGAATCAGGAACAAGATATTTGATAGCATAATAATATACACAAATTTTACTTGGTAAAAGTGGAACAGCTGAAAAATGCTCATGTTCAGAGCATAGAACTTCACTGTATCCATTTCAGTAACTTGGAGGTAGTAGTATTTATTTTTGTTGGGTATCAAATCAGATAACACTCTACATATGAAGTAGGGCACAGTTGAACTATCCTTTAGGAATCAAGTAGCTGGATGGCCCTATATGATTCAACGTGATCAAAACAAGAGCTATGCCTTCCTTCCATATTTATTTGTCTGTCAGTGTTGTCTTCCCAATATTATTTGTATTATTAATAATATAAATATTAAAAAAATCACAAAATATAAAAGCCTGCAAATAGAAGTAGAAAGACTATGGCAGAAGGAAACAACGGTAGTTCCAATTGCAATAGGTGGCTTTGGTACAATTCCAAAACATCTGGAGTACCAATTGAATACCATTGGCATTGAAGAAGCCTTGCTTAGAACAACTTACATCCTGCAACAACACCTTTAAAACCATCTAACAACCACATTTGCCTATCCCAGCTCTTTGGGAAGAATTTGATAAGTTGATGAAAATGCCAAAACCAATATAAATCTCTGGCTGACTGTACAACCAACCATAATTATATATTTTAAATATATAATATAAATAAGTACTTGAAAATGAATAGATTTATATAAAATGCTGATCTAGAATGTTGGGCTTTATCTTACTTTTTAAGAACTTAAAAGTATTTACCAGATTCATATATAACCAATATTATATATACATTGTAGAATGAGATTATCCGTCAGGTAATGGTGATTCTGCTCATAAATCTGTAGTTTCTTAAGCACAATTTGTTCAATAAGCCACAGTTGGCTTGGTTACTATACACACTTAAGCCAAAAATTAAGATTTAGTATTCTGTGTGAACTTTTTCCCTATTGGCAAGCTCCAGACATGCTTTCCAGAAATCCTGAGTTTTCATCAGAGAGATGGAAAAATATATATCCCTTTAGAGACATGGGCCAGTGAATGGTAGTCTTCTGGTATTTTATAACTGGCACAAAAAATAATGGTTCAATTATTTTAGACAAAACTCTAGGGTAGTATTTCTGCCTTAATCCTGCAAAGGAAATATCCTAGATACATTCTTGTTTTCTCAGTAGCTGTTTCTTTCCAGGGCCAGCCTTTCACAATATAATGTAAGAATAGAGGAAAGCTCTTGAAGTTCCATTATGTTTTCAAGGAAATTGAAATCATGCAGCCTAGATGTTTTTTAGTTGTCGTATATACTACCTTCTTTTCACTGTGAACAGCAGTTTTACAATCTCTTACTAAACATGATTGTGTGGCTACCCATTTTTTCCTCAGGTAGAACAAGTAAATCTTTGAACAAGAGAAAAAAGTTAGCATCCCATATGCTTATTCTATACATAATTTTGCACTGTAAATTGTACAGTTATCAGCAATACAAAATATAGCAGTAAGTGGATTATTGAAGCAATCTTTTTTGTCTGATTCCATATTTTAGAATATAAGGAGTGATTTTCAGATGTTCTTGAAACCATATGCACTTGACAAAAATACTTGAAAATGAAGAGCAAAACATACATCATATGGATTTAAGAAGAAATTATCGTAATAGCGAAGTGTACATGGACATTGATAGATTGTGTATGCAATTAATCTTGCTGTAATATCCTGAGTAAATTGTTACAAAGGTGCTTTTTCCAAAAGAGAACTGGACTTTCTTGATTTTTTTTCCTTTGAAAATATTTCTGGACTGAAGAGCTGAAGGAGCTTCTTAGATGAGGAACAAAACATTTTCAAAGGAAAAAGTACACAAGAAAATCCAGTTGCCTTTTGGGTAAAGCACCTTTGGGACTACCATGGATGGGATGATTGACAATCTCCATAGACATCCTGGGTAGATGCCACCACAAGGTACTCAACCATTTCCAAGCCTTATATCTAATACTGGAATACACCTAGGGTCTGTATCTTCTACGGAGGTTTATTTCCTGCCCCCACCCTTCCCATGCACTTTTGGTATAACAATTGAATCCCACCTCTTGCTATGTTGGTTCAAGACAGTTCCATTTTCTCCTGACAAAACCCCCATTTTAGCTAGCATTTGCGTGACAGGCTGATTTCCCTTTGATTTTTCTATATTATTTTCAGTTCCTTGATGGCATCATAACATCCAGGCTTCAGACATGGTCTGCATTTACTGCTGCTTGTCTCTTGACAACTGCAATATCAGGTATCGGTTTTGGTTTGAGAATAATCTGTCAGAAAGGCAAGCTTTGCATCTTTTGAAGCAAGAAGTTTGTGGAAGGAATGCACATACCCACAGTGCAATGTGCGTATATTTGTGTGAATCAAACCCCTGATAGTCCTCTCAGATATTCGTATTAGAGTGCTCTATCACAAAGAAAGCTACATGTTCATTTCTTATCTGCATGCAGTTATCCCCGATTATAAGTCTGCAATAAAATGCAAGATTCAGCTTTGAGCTACCATCAGTAATTTAAAATGTCCTTATTTAATGTTAGGAAATTCAAAAGTAAGACTAAAAGATGAGCATTATGGAATAAAGATATACTATGAAAAGAATGTTAATTTTCATAAAATGCAGGATTTTAGTTTTTACCTAGAATATGATATGTGGGTGCAGGAATTGAGATTGTCATAGCTTAAGAAATCAGGAATCCTATTCACATGAGGGGAAAAGGATGGTACACTAAATGCAACTTGTTAGTTTTAATGGCATTTCTTGATAGCTTCGATTTATGGCTTTTTTCTAATACATTTTAAAACAAAAACTCAGGAGCATTTTGCATTTGGAATATTTGACTGTTTCTTGCATTCATTTATCTATTCCTGGTTAAGAGCCTGGTGCTTTAGCTATGGGTCTACTTTGCTATTTGCTTTTTGTGTTTTAATGAGGATTTGAGGAGATCAAAGTCACACGTTTAAAGATTTGATCCATCAAAATACATAGTTATTTTCTTTTGGCTGTTTTTTATTTCAACTTGCAAGTGGCTTTTAAAAATAATTTTCTTGAAAGGAAATGAAAAATGTTTTTAGGCAGTTCAACATGCGTACATATCAACAATGTGCCATCTTCTGGGAAGATTTTATTTTGTCAATCAGTCTGGTCAGGGCTGAGAAAGAAGAAAGAAACGATATGAAAAAGTTCACAGAGCAATTCATATTCATCAGATAGGTAATCAGGAGATTATTTTCGTCCTTTTTATCAGGCACAATGCAAGCTACATAGTAGCTCAGTTTGTCAAGACACATTCATTATCCCAAAGACCCATTAATGTGTAAACATTTCAATAAACTATCTATTGAGAAGCATATGCACTTTTTACCTTCTGCTTTTTCTTAGCTAAACCGTGGATAGAAACAGACTTGTTTCACTTGAAAAAAGCATTTCCATTTCTTTTGAAAGATTAGTTACATGTATATCTTCGTTTATGTTTTTAATGTGCTTCTTTGTGCCTTTAAAACTGCTGCAGTTCCAGACCAGGGTTCAGAGTGTGCTTTTTCTTGCCACATAAGCCAAGTGTGCCATTGGGTTCTCACTCCATGGCTGCCAAGCTGTAACAGAGGAAGAAGGTCAAAAGCAAGACTTTTCCATCTGCATTTCTGAAAGACCAGCTTGATCAGAGCCATCTTCTTCCTGAACAATTTTCACTGAATTCCTGTTTACCTATGGATAACAGCTAAACTGAGCTGCCTCACTGAAGACATACAGGAGGGTCTAGTCCTCCTCTTCATACTCAGATGTGTATGCATTTGAGACCCTTTGTGGTGCAGTGATTAGGATGTTGGACAAGACCCAAGTTGTAGTCTATTTGCAGCCAAGGCAGTTCACTGAGTGACTTTGAGCCTGTGGATTTCTCCAAGTCCAATAGACCTTACAGTGTTTCTGGTGTGGGGATAACTTGAAGGAGGAAGCATTATATATTCAGCCTTGAGTTCCTGTAGAAAATGAGGGATATAAATCTAATAAATAACTATTCACATAACAAAAGTTCCATACAGCAAGAATCCATGAGTAAGAGGGTTTTGGCTGCGTTAAACATCTCCAGCCCTATCTAGCTACATGTTAGGTCTTCTTGGTATATAGCCTATTTCTGAGTTCTTTGTTTGAAAATAATGCCTGGACAGTCGTAGGCCATCATAAAAGCCACTCTGCAATTTAAGAACTTGTACTTAAATTTCCATTTCTTCCCTTTTTAATTTCTTTCTGGTTTCTTGTTTCTTTTGTGTTATGGCGCAGTCTTTCTGCATCTGGCATCTTGAAGGTTGTATACATAATTCCCATGTCTATAAAAACGTTAACTGTGAAATAAAGCCTCAATTGATTGGCAAATGGGAGAAGTACCAAACTATGAATTGAAAATTGCCAGCTTTTAGTCTGCTTCTGAAAAATGTGGCTTTAGCTGCACTTTCTTCCCTTAACATTCACAAATACTGTACTGGTAGTAATATCTATTATGTTCTATTGAAAGCCTTATCTCTGTGTTGTTTACATTTCAGTCAAAAGCATAAAAACAATTATTGGCTGAAAAGTGTGAAATACCATTTAAACAATGCACTGAGAAGAAATAAATGTCTTTTAAAAATCCAACATACTGTGCCCAATAGCTTAATTTATCCATTACATAGCATCACACTGACAGGTTGCCAGTTCCCAATATGGTATAAGGTTGGATAGTAGATAGGCAATTTCTCTCTGTTCATGTGTTTTACTTTCAACCACATATATGTTATAAAGTGCCAACACTCTATTTAATCCTATATATCCTGAAAAGCATCATTTTCAAATATTTGAGAAGGTTGGGCATAGATTGTTTTTATTTAGGTTAGTCTAACATGTTGATAAAGAATAGTATTTTTTGCTATTCTTTATCAACATATTAGACAAATCTAAATAAAAGCAATCTATGCTCACCTTCCCAAATATCTGCAAACTATGCCTTCCTGGATTCTGTACGGTTGAATAAAAGAAAAATTATGCTTGTCAACTGAATATATTTGTCTTTGGGATTATCTTGTACAGTTTATATACATACATACATACATACATACATACATACATACATACATACATACATGCATACATACATACATACATACATATATATATTCTTGCCCATCTTACTCTTGAGAGCTTCAATATATACCTTTGACAAACAAAGCATCTTTCTTCTGTGGGCCAGACTGCACTTTCGTAATACGGGTAGTCCTTGATTTATAACCACAATTGAGCTCAAAAATTGTTAAATGAATTTTGCCCCATTTTATGACTTTTCTGGCCACAATCTGGCTTTCCCATTGACTTTGTTTGTCAATAGGTTGCAAAAGGCGATCACATGACCTTAGGACACAGCCACAGTCATAAATACAAACCAGTTGTCAAACATCTGAATTTTGATCACATGATCATGGGGATTGTGGAAAAGTCGTAACTCTGAAAAATTGTCATAAATCACTTTTTTCAGTGCCATTGTAACTTTAAATTATCACTAAATAAACTGTTGTAAGTTGAGGGTTATCTGTACATATTTTGACCATGGGAGCGAAGAATAAATAAGACAAATAGAATCTTGTTTCTATTTTTAAACCAGCAGCTGGAAACTTAGTATGGTTTCTTGTCTAACCTCTTATTCAGGAGTTAGTGAATTGACAAATGATCAGCTTTAATTTGAGATGCTACAAGTTGTGGCTGATGTCTTCAAGACAGTTTGGACATTTCCATTTGCATTTATTTTCATGGTCAAATCATTTAGCGCATGAAAACATGAGTGATGCCCCATCTCTGAACTGCTATAGTAGTAGCCATGTTGCTATTCCAGGTCAAAATAGAAGGTGGCGAGAGGTACACTTAGATTAGTCACTGCTTAAAAAATATTTTAAAAAGTGTCAGCATAATAGCATAGCATTGTAATTACACCTCTGCTAATTCCTTGCTTTTGTTAAGAAATTAATTATAGCTGCCGTAATGAGCTGTAGAGTTGGGACACCAAGACTTATATAAGCCCACTTATATAAGTATTAGATTCATGATGAATCACATTTGTAATAACTCAATAGGCTGTGGACAAGCTGCAATGCATAAAATAGTATTATCCAAGTAAGCAAGAAGGATGCTCCCATTCAGATTGGGAGTTATTAATTTGTATGCTTTTGCTCTAAAGAAGTAGAGCAAATGATTCTTTTACCAGTTGGGAATACTGAGCAATAAGCCATTATGAGCACACAAAAAGCAATTTATATGAATACTACACTTCTTGCCTTCTCTTTCAGCCCCTGGCTCTGTCGGGTATTGGAATATTAAATTGGTTTCATTCATTTAGTGAAGATTTCATTGAGTTCTTTTAGAGAGCTGAAACAGACCATATTCTCAGCATGTCCTGATAAGTGTGCTGCATTTCCATGCAGAAAACTGGAAATGTGTGAATGGCATTGTTTTTCTTCATATGCCAGAGGCTTGCTCAGTACATATACTAAAAAAAATGCTATGCTTCTACAGCAGTTAATGAAATGGAGGATATATTTTTGCATTGCAATTCTTAGTGCTGGAACATCATTCAAAGCCCTTTCCAGAAAGATGATAAAAGGTCATAGAGAATTTGCATGTGGGGAACTATAGGTACAGTATTGCTGCACATTTTTAAATAATCACTATTACTACAAATCTTATTCTGTGGCAGGAAAGTCTGTGACCAGGGACCAGGAATTTTTCATCTTGCATATCTATCTGAATTGGATAGTAATTTAAAAAAAGATGTTGAGACTTTGGAAAAAGTGCAAAGAACAACTAAGATGATTAAAGGCCTGGAGACAAAAACATATAAAGAACAGTTGCAGGATTTGGGTTTGGCTAGTCTAGAGAAAAGAAGGACAAGGGGATACATGATAGCGTTATTTCCAGTATTGCCACAAGAGAAGGGGGTCAATAAGGACCACATCCTCAGCAAATGCCTGCAATTTATATTCTTGTCTTTTAATCTTAGTACCTTTAATTTCCTCATTCATTCTAATTCTGTCCAGTAATGACTTTTACTACTCGGGTTCCACAAGAAGGCATGCCACCCTATTTTTAAATCATATCCTTCTAATGTTAGAATTATTTTGTTTTCCAATTTAATCCAATCCTTTATCCACAATGCTGCTTTATAATAGGTCTCCCAGGCAGGGACACCAAAGCCGCCTCTACTTTTATTGTCTTGTAAATAAATTTTCTTAATTCTTGACTTCTTGTCTGCCCAAATGAATTTCATAGTAATTTTATCCAATTCTTTGAAAAATGATTTATCCAATAATATAGGGATCATTTGGAATAAATAAAGCAATTTGGGTAGAACATTCATTTTAATTGTGGCAATTCTACCTAATAATGAAATCTGCATTTTGTTTAATGTAATTGTCTTCTTTCAAAGTTTATTGTTTTTGGTCTTAACCATAAATATTTAATCTTATTGACAATTTGTAGTCCTATTATTTCTTCTAGTTGTTTTTGTTTATTATTTGTTATGTTTTAACTAACATTTTGGTTTTTCCTTTATTGATTTTCAGCCCTGCTAGTTTACCAAATTTCTCAATTTCCTCAGCAAATGCCTGTAATTTATATTCTTGTCTTTTAATCTTAGTACCTTTAATTTCCTCATTCATTCTAATTCTGTCCAGTAATGTTTCTAATATTGTAATGAAAAGCAGAGGCGACAATGGGCATCCCTGCCTGACACCCCTTTTTATTTCAAAAGGATTGGTAAATTCTCCATTTATCATTACCCTTGCTTTTTTTTTTGAAAACAGTTTTATTAATTTTAACAACAGACAAAAACACATAAAACATAAAAACATCATCCTTTCCTTCATGAGTTTACAGACAGTGTATCGGTTGGTTTACCACTTTTTTGTGCATCCATTTCATAGTCTCAATTGTAATTATATTACATAATAGCTCATATTATCAATCAACAATTATATAGCCTGATATCATTATTAAATAATCATTTGACTATAATTTTATTAATTCATACTTTAACAAGATAACTATAGTTTACTTAATTTATTTTATAGCAAATCATAAAGTCATACCAAGTCTATCTTAATAAAATTTTATAAAAATAGTATCAAAGAAAAAAAAGAAATATGTATTCATTATTTCCTAAAGTTCTAAATATTCTATTATTATATTTTATTATCTAGCCATTGATAGAAAAGGTCCCAAATTTCATAGAATTGTTTCTCTTCTTGTTCTCTAATTTCAAATGTCAATCTACTCATTTCAGCACATTCCAATATTTTCTTAATAATTTCTTCCTATGATGGTATTTTCTCACTCTTCCAATTTTTAGCAAATGCAATCCTAGCCATTGTTATCACATTTACAATCAAATATTTCAAATTTTTATTGCATATATCAGGTAAGATTCCCAATAAAAAAAATCTCTGGTTTTAAATCTATATGTTTCTTTGTCATTTTTTCCAACCATATGCGAATTTTAGTCCAATATTTTCTAGCGTCCTCACAAGTCCACCACATATGGTAATATGAGCCAGGTATCTGATGACATTTCCAGCATTTTTCAGATTTGTTCTTAAACATTCTTGCTATTCTTGTCGGGGGAAAGTGCCACCTGTAAAACATCTTATACAAATTTTCTTTATATGCTGTTGACATTGTCATTTTATAATTTTGAGACCACAATTTTTGCCATTTCTCTAAATCAATCCCATATCCAAAATTCTTCCCCCAAACAATCATAGTTTCTTTAACTTGTTCTTCCTCTAGTTTAATTTCCAGTAAATAACCATGTAATTTTTAATCACTTTTTGATCAGTACCTGTCAAAATCTTATCTAAGTCAGTCAATTTATCATAGAATCCCTCTGTTTTAGAATCTTTAACATACCTTGANAAAGACTCCCGTATATAATGCCTTCTAAAATAGCCCTGCGATTTAGTTCCTTTATACAACAGAAAAGCATGCCAGCCCAGTAATAAATCATGTCCTTCTAGTGTCAACAATCTAGTCTTAATGTTATCCATTCTTTGACCCACATCAAATTTGCAGCTTGATAATACAACTCCCAATTAGGGAGGCCAAATCCTCCTCTAGTTCTAGCATCTTGTAACAGTTTTAATTTTATTCTCGCTTTCTTGCCTTGCCATATATACTTCAACACAATTTTATTTAAGTCTTCAAAATAATCTTTGCCAAGCCTAATTGGTATTGTTTGAAACAAATATAAAATTCTGGGTAAAATATTCATCTTGATTGTTGAAATTCTGCCTATTAATGACAGTTGTAGGTTTTCCCATTTCTTCAGATCAAGTGCTATCTGCTGTTTAATATAGTTATTCTCTTTCAATGTAGTACATCTTGACATCAAATATATCCCCAAATATTTAACCTTATTCGTGACTTGAATTTTCAATAGGTCTGCCAGTTCTTCTCTTTGTCTTAGTAACATGTTCTTTGTCAGAATCTTTGTTTTATCTTTATTTATTTTCAAACCAGCCATCTCTCTATCTTTTCCAATAGTTTTAGAGCTGTCTCTAAAGGATCTTCCAGAATGAAAACCAAATCATCCGCAAAAGCTTGTAGTTTAAATTCCTCCTTTTTGATTTTCATTCCTTTTATATTTTGGTCCTCTCTAATATTTCTATTTAACAATTCCAAAGTCAATACAAATAACGAAGGTGATAATGGGCACCCTTGTCTTGTGCATTTTCTGATGTTAATAGAGTCTGTAAGTTCTCCCTCTATCATTACTTTTGCCGTTTGCTTATAGTATATGGTTTCTATTGCTTGAATAAATTTTCTGGCAAAACCCATCTGTTCCAGTAGTAGTAACATAAATCTCCAGTTCACATTCTCAAATGCCTTTTGGGCATCTAGGAATATCAAAGCCATTTGTTTTTCAGGATGCACCTCATAATATTCCAAAGTGTCCAGAATTACTCTCATATTGTCTTTAATTTGTCTCTTTGGCAGAAATCCATTCTGATCGGGATGAATAAAATTATTTAAGTATTTTTTAAACCTTTCTGCCAAAATTGAAGCAAAGATTTTATAATCTGCATTCAATAAAGAAATAGGTCTATAGTTCTTGATTTGTAATGGACCGGCCCCTTTTTTTGGAAGAAGTGTAATGTAAGCTTCTGACCATGTTTTAGGTATCTTCTTATTTGACATAACTTCATTCATGACTTCTAGCAATGGAATGCTCAACGATTCTTGTAGTGTTTTATAAAATTTTGCCGGAAGCCCATCTGGACCTGGTGCTTTTCCATTATTCTGTCTGTTGAGTGCCTCGGTGAGTTCCATCATTGTTATAGTACTTTCTAACATTTTTTCAGTCTCTTTAGGTATCTTAGGTAGGTTAGCATTTTGTAAATACTGTTTAATTTTTTCCTCATCAATGTCCTCTTGCTTATATAGTTGTTCATAAAAGTCTTGGATAATTGCCTTTTTCTCCTTATAACCATAACACATTTGGCCTTGATTGTCTATTAACTGTAATAGTTTTCTTGATTCTTTCTCCTTTCTCAGTTTGTATGCTAACCATCTACCTGGCCTATTTGCATCTTCAAAATAGTTCTGTTTAGCACTTCTAATTTTTTGTGCCAATTCTTCTTACTCTATCTGACTCATTTTATGTTTAATTATGTCCATTTTCAGTTTAATATCTTTTTTCTGTGGCATTTTCTGTAATTCTTTTTCCAGTTTTTTGTGATTATCTTCTAAAGCTTTGATAGTTTGCCTATTCCTAATGTTCTTTTTCTTTGTATAGTCTATTATTAATCCTCTCGCATATGCCTTCATTGTATCCTAGACATTCTGTATTGAAGTATCTTCTTTTTTATTTTCACTAAAGAAGAATTCTTTCTTCATCCATTGTGTGAAGTCTTTTTCCTTTAAAATAGTATTATTTAATGTCCATCTAGATCTTCTCTTTTGTCCTTTCCATTTAATTGTCATTGGATTATGTCTGCCCATGTACTTGTTTCAATATTTATTTCTTGAATATCAGATATTAATTCTGTTGTGGTCCAAATCATATCTATTCTGGACCATGATAAATGTCTATTTGAGTAAAAAGTATATTGTTGAATTTTAGCATTTCTTTCTCTCCATATATCTTTTAAGTTTAATTCATCTATCATTTTAAAAAAGGATTGAGGGATATTTGAGGGAGAGTCTTTCTATTTTTTCTTGTTGCTGTTGCTGTATAGTCCAGTTTATTGTCTATGATTCCATTGAAATCTCCCATCATAACTATGTTAATATAGTCCAGTCCCATTGTTTTCATATGTAATTTTTTATAAAATTCTTCTTGTTTATCATTTGGGGCATAAATTGCAACCAGGAGTGTTTTTGTATTGTTATCCACTATTTCAACTACTAATACTCTTCCATCTTCATTATAGTATGAATCAGTTTTGCTGGAATAGTTTCTTTAATGTATAAAACCACTCCTCTTTTCTTACAGTGAGTCAAAGAAGTAAATATTTTCCCTAATTTTGGTCGTGCCAATAATTGTTCATGTTGTTTTTTAATGTGTACTTCTTGTAAACAAATTATATCAAATTTTAACTTCTCTAATTTGTGAAAAAAATGTCTTCTTTTGGTAGCTGAGTTCAGTCCATTTATATTCATAGAAATCAGGTTTTTTTCCCTCCATCTTCTTCTCTCGTGTCACTACACTTTTCCGAGCCACTGTAGAACACAGGCTCTGGCACATGGGGTGTAATCGTGGAGATCATGTGATGTACAGGGTTGTGGTAGCAGGGTG
>BHEV01026272.1:0-17495 GCA_004319985.1 Emydocephalus ijimae
GTGTCATCTACGTATCTGAGCCAGAGTTTGGGTTTGTGATCATAATATGATCACAAACCCAAACTCTGGCTCAGATACATAGATGACACCTTCATAATCTGGTCACATGGGAAAGAAAAACGGAACAACTTCCTCACACACCTCAACAGCTTACATCCCAAAATGCAATTCACCATGGAAACAGAAGCTAACAATCAACTTCCCTTCCTAGATGTCTCAGTATACAAAAATCCAATGGCTCCCTAGGACAATATCCCTGTACCTACAAATAGAAATAAAGTTACAGAACAAATGAAGATAATGGTGATAGCAAAAAGGACCCTTCAGCTGAGGAGCAGGCAGTTATTTTGGAATTAACAAGTGTAGGAATGGGTAGCATATGGCTGTAGCCATCAAAAATGAGGCTGGTTGTGTTGAAGGATAAATTAAATTAATTCACATAAAGAATATATGCAATTTCATGAATAAAATACAACTATATACTTTTAATATTACAGTTAGTTGCACTTGATATCATGTATATAGTAGGACACCATGTATATTTTAATATAGGTAATAAAATAATTATATTAGTAGTAAAACCCCCCCCCAATTAAAAATAGATTGTTTTCTATTGTGGTAGAATGTTAATACATTGATTTCAACTCCGATTTGAGCTCCACATAAAATAAATTTGATTATCCAAAATTGCAATAAATTCAACTTTATTCAATTAATACAGGTAAGGTAAATAAAATAATACTGCTCCAGTTCACCTTAAGCTTACAGACAGACAACTCAAAATAAATGAAGCCTTAAAGTACAAATAAGGCTTCATTTATTTTGAGTTGTCTGTGTAAGCTTAAGATAAACTGGAGTAGTATCAAAATAAATGAAGCCATATTTGTACCTTTAAAAAAATTAAAAACCTGATCTAAGTCCTTCCCTCTTCTTTCCTCCCTCCCTCCCTTCTTTCCTGCCTCCCTTCCTTCCTCTTTTCCCATACTTCTCTATCCATATCTATTTGGTTTTGGTTATTGTAGAGCTATTTCAAACTGATTTTCCTCAGTTTTCTTTTTTCCAAGTTTCTAAGGAGGTGGGGCCAAGGCCTCCCTTATTTCAAGCACTAAAATATCTACTCTTTTGGCATTATTTGGATGAAAATAATTTGCTGTTAGTCTTCCTGAAGCACATGATATTGGAGCATCTACATCTACATGCAAAATTGAAAGGGTGTTTAATTTGGTCCAGCCAGGTAAATCATGGCTGATTACCTGCACGATGCAATAAGTGAGGAGTTAAACCAGTAGTGATGTCCTCTTAAACTGGATTGTGTCTTGAGAGCTCAAGCCAAGTGTGACAGAAGCCAAGTGCTGTGAACCATGAATGGAGTCATTGCTCTTGTTTTCGGTCTGGCTGAAGTCAGAGTGCTTTGGCTGAAGTGTGCTCCAGTTCCAACAAGACCAAAGGTGAACAATACCAGGCATCAAAGCCCTTTTTAGCACTGCTGCCTGACTGCCCCGTTATCTTGTAGACCTCGTGTGCTCCAGAACATTTGAAGAAGACTTAATTTCTTACAAACTCAGTATGAGCCCCATTTACCTACATGCTTTCCCAAATCAAATCAAATCAAATCTTTCTTACGGTTATAGACCAGGCTAAGGAGAATGGAGTATTTTAAATATTTATTTAAAAGAAGCATAAAGCATGTGAAAATATACAACAAGACTAAAAGTAAAAATCTAACAAAAAAATTATAAAAGGCGAGAAGATATATATATATATATATCTTGGCTTGGCTTGGCTTTGAGTAAACGGAATGATAGCCGTCCATTTACCCGAAGCCAAGCCGCACTAAAAGCCTCCAATACAGGAAACACAATGTTGCCAGCCAATCAAGAAAAAAAAAATGCTTCAAAACAGACAGAAGGTATTAGAAACACCAATCAAGCAGAACAGAGCAAACTCCAAGACCAATAAACACAGACGAAGACTCCCAACCAATCAGGATGAAGAAAAAACCCTTCTAACACAGCAGTTGGCTAGCACCAAATTTAAAACAGAAACTTTGATAAGTCCAGGACTATCTGTAAAGATATGCAATTGATCATTATAAGTCTAGGGGAAGAAATTCACCATTGAATTTTCAGCCAGATATGGTATCCCAAGAATCCTTAAGATGCTATGATGTCATTTTCAGGAAGTTAATCACAAGTAAATATTTGTTTCTGTTTCTGCTTTATTGCATTTTGTTAATCTGATACTAGAATAGACACTAGGACAGTGGTCACCAACCATTGGGCTGTGGACCACTGGTTGTCCATAATAAAATTTTGATGGTCCACAGAGAAATGTCACCCCCAAAGCAAGCCCCAAAGCAATTAATCCAGGCTGCAAGGGAACACAAGGCTGCACTGCTCACATGGCCTGTGGGAACACAGGGCTTGCATCACTTGCACTGCAAACAACATGAGGTAGTGACGGGAGGGGGGAAAGTGCAAGGGGGGGGACTTGCCCCACATGTCTTGCCCGGCCATCGGGCTGCTTCTTTCTGCTTCTTTCTTCCTCTGCTTTTAGCTGCACACAAGGAAATCAGTAAGGCATCCTGCTCCAAGAGGCTGTGCTGGTAAAGACTCATTTCTGATGGAGTTTGGGGGAGAGAAAGAAAGACTTGCGCTGCTTCTGCTTTCCTTGCATGAAGCAAAAAGTCTTTCTCTCTCTCTCTCCCCCTGAGAACAGAGTTGGAGATGGTAAAGAATGATCGATCGGCAGGAAAACGGGGTGGGGAATTTTCCTGCAGACCAGAAGCCTGCAAGGAAATGGCAGAAAAGAAAAGAGGAATGATGGAGCCCTTTTAAAAGGGAGGAGAAAGGACACCAAAGTGGATGGGAGGGATGACTCCCCAAGGAAGAAGGCAAGCTTGGAGCAGCAGAGAGCAGCAGCTGTCCATGAGGGGCGAGGCTAGGGAATAAGGAAAAATGATCATGCAAAGAACCCGGGTAGTATGTCGCAGCTACTGGACAGATAGCAAAATCCCACCCACTGCCACTGCTGTTTTTTCGCTCTTGCTTCCATTGAACAGCTAAGCGCTCACTCAGTCGCTGCACCTGGATTGATCTGGTCACATACATACATACACACATATGCTCTGCCTCTCGGCCCAAATGAGTGATCCTCTCCAAATGTCCACCCCCGTGTCGACAAAGAAGGCATGGCTGGTTCAGCTGGAGAAACTGCTTTGTAACTTTTTCCTCCCTCTTTCTTTCTCCCCTCCCCATCCCGTGAAAGACTCTCGCAGCCATGGAGCAGACCTGCAACCTCTGCAATGGGATTGCAACTTCACCAGAGGAGCCATTGGCCAAGTTCGGCATCAATGACCCAGGCAGGTTTTTTAGGGTTTTGCTTTCCAGTTCTCTGAGAACTCAGTCACAGGCTTGGTGGCAAGCCTGGCAGGTCTATGTGTCCCAAGAACATGTCCTCCTCTTCCCTAAATCTGAAAAAGCAGGGGATCCAAGCTGGTAAAATCGGTGTTTAAGTGAAGTTCAGAAGTCTATCTCGACCATCATCCAGGCCAACTTTGGCAACTTTAAGCCTGGCGGACTTCAACTATCAGAATTCCCCAGACAGCTTTATTAGTGCTCCACTGGATTTTAAATTGTGAGTTTGGTGGTCCCTGAGGTCCAAAAGGTTGGTGACCTCTGCACAAGGATGCTTGATGAAGACCTTTGCCTGTATCACTGGTATTATTGAATTGGGATATGTTGTGTCTGTTGTGAATGCATAAAGGTGAAATAAAGTTATCTTGAGCTTGGAGTCAAGTGCAGGGTTCTGGCCCTGCACTTCTGATTGGCTGTTAATGGCAGGATCGGATTGGTCCGTTCAGGGGAATCTGATTGGCCATTAACGGGGCATTCGTATTGGTTAACGGAGCTAGCGCTCCTGGATTGTTATTGGTTAAAATAGTTATTGGGTTGCCTATATAAGAAAAGCTATAGCAGCCGTCCAGTTTGAGCTGTCACACCATGTAAATAAAGAGTTGAAGTTCACCGTTTCACCGGCTCGTCTCCATTTTTTCTCACCCATGGTTCAAACTTAACACTGGCGACGAGGATGGGATGTGGAGATGTCAGAGCTGACTGAACAAAGAAGAAGCCAAGCACGTGACTGACAATGCACAACGATGGAACCATGTCCAGCGGCGTCGTACCACCCGCTCCATTCGACCCAGCGCAAGAGGACTGGGAGTCCTACATGGATCGTTTCCAAATGTTTTGGGAAACTAACAATTTAAAGGATGCCTCAACCGGGAAGAAACGGGCAGTATTCCTAACGCATTGCGGACCAACCGTATTTAAGATGGCTAAAGCACTAGCCAAACCTGCAGAAGTAAAGGCTATGGACTGGGATGTCCTCGAACCCCTACTGAGAGCCCATTATGCACCGACTGTGCCCATGCTCGTAAGACGGCACGAGTTCTACCAAAGAAACCAGCGAAAAGGAGAAAGCGTTGCTGACTTCATCGCAGACTTCCGCAACGTGGGAGGCCTCTGCGGGTTCGCCGACCTGGAAGAGGCATTGAGAGATAGACTAGTCCTGGGATTAGATGCACCAGGTGTGTAAAGCAAGCTGATGGCAAAAGGCAACATCAGCCTTGCCGATGCCATCACTGATGCTATTGCAGCAGAAGCAACCAGGAAGTCGGCTGCCCAATTGCACCGCAACTGCGCTCCGGTACACCAACCGACAGGCGACATTTCATCCAAGTCGGAAGGACAGCTTTCGACGACCCACCACAAGGACCTCTCTTCATCGTCAGACAGCGACGAAGAAGAGGTCCATCAACTGTGGTCCAATCGGGACCACTACCCGAAGTCCCTACACCCCTGCACTGGCTGTGGAGCCAACCATTCCAGGTCCGAATGCAAATTCCGTGACGTGCTCTGCCATGAGTGCGGGAAGAGAGGCCACATCAGACGGGTCTGCCAAAGCTTACAGGGACCCGGCCAGGCCTCGAAGGGGGCTAACTATTGCCAATCGACAGGAAACCGTCCTGTAAGGCGAGAACCAGTAAACCACTCCTACAGAAACCGAACCTTAAATCGCCCCACGAAGCGAGAAGAGGCTCACCAAACTATCACAATTGGTCACGCCTCTTCCTTGGATGCCAAGAAAATCCGAATTAAAGTGGCCATCGAAAATCAGCCTTGCCAAATGGAAGTCAACTCAGGATCGTCTCTCTCGATGGTTTCCTGGAGGACCCTCAAGCAACTCATCCCTACTATCCGGCACCAAGACCTCCATTTCCAAAGACTTATCCTTAAAGACTATCAAGGGAATCAGATTCCAGTCGTTGGATCCAGCTGAGTCCGGGTCTCATTCAAGAAGCGCACGGCATACTTACCTCTGACTGTGATCGACAAAGATCAGCCCAGCCTGTTAGGCCTCCAATGGTTCGTGTCACTTGGCATTGAAGTGGCTGGCATTAACTGAATCAGCGGCAGTGACTGGGAGGAGGACCTCATCCATGAATTCAGGGACGTCTTCATGGACAAACTAGGCAAGTACAAGGGGACCCCGATATTGTTCAGCCTTAATCCAAAAATAGCTCCCATCTGCCTTAAGCCCCATCGAGTTCCGTTTGCCTTAAAGCTTAAAATCGACGAACAGCTCGATAAGTTAATAGCTCAGGGGGTGCTAGACCCAACCGATCACTCTCCCTGGGAGACCCCAATCGTAACACCAATTAAGCCGGATGGTTCGATTAGAATTTGTGGGGACTACCGGGCCACCCTGAACCACGCGCTCCAGCAAAATGCATATCCGGTGCTGGTGGTGCAGCACCTCCTCCATTCTCTGGGGGGCGGAAAAGTCTTCGCTAAACTAGACTTAGCTCAGGCATATCAGCAACTACCTGTTGATGAAAAGATGGCACAGGCACAGATGATTGTGATGCACCGAGGTGCCTTTAAATGTACCCGGCTCCAGTTCGGAGTCAGTGTAGCCCCGGGGATTTTTCAGAGCCTTATGGAAAGGCTACTACAAGGGATTAAAGGCGTGGTCCCCTACTTTGACGATGTATTAATTGCTGCACCTACCACAAAAATCTTACGGGATCATTTAAAATTAGTTCTACAGAAATTCCAAGACGCCGGTCTTAAAATGAAAAAGAATAAGTGTAAACTGTGTACAGATCGTGTCGAATTTTTAGGGTATTTAATTGAATTTTTAGGGTATTTAATTGACAGTCAGGGTATTTACCCTACCAACAGTAAATTGAGAGCAATAAAAAATGCTCCCAGACGTAAGAACAAGGCCGACCTCCAGGCGTTCCTAGGCCTTATCAACTTTTAAAACATATTTCTGCCGCACAAAGCAACTGTCACTGAACCTTTACATCGTTTACTGGACAAAAAAGCAATTTGGGTATGGGGTCATAGAGAAGAGCAGGCGTTCCATAATGTAAAAAAACTACTGAGAGTACAATGAGACCTTGCCGTTAAATATCACATGTGATGCTTCGCCTTTCGGAGTGGGCGCCATTTTGAGCCACGTATTGCCTAATGGTAGCGAAGCCCCTGTTGCATATTTTTCAAAGACGCTTTCAAAAACTGAGCGAAATTATAGCCAAATCGATAAAGAAGCCCTCGCGATTGTGTCTGCCGTTAAAAGATTTCACGAGTACGTGTATGGCCGGGCTTTTATTATCGTGACTGACCACAAACCGTTGCTGGGGATAATAGCTGGAGATAAACTGACTCCCTACATATTATCCCCCAGGATGACTCGCTGGTCAGAATTCTTGGCTGCTTATAATTATCGGCTGCAATACCACCCGGGGAAAGCCATTCCCCACGCCGACGCATTGAGACGAGCACCGCTTCCAGAGACTCTCGACAACCCCGCGCCAACAGTAACCACGTTGCAGATTGAGACACTCCACACACCGCCATTAACTGCCCGTGATATTGCGAGAGAAACAAGATGTGACCCCACCTTAGCGCGAGTCCTAAGTTGGGTGGAACGCGGATGGCCAGTGGACCAAATATCAGATGACTTTGCACCATTCAAAACTCGACAAACAGAGTTGTTTTCTCAAAAGGGTTGTATCATCTGGGGTGATAGAGTCGTTATCCCAGAGCGACTCCAACAAGCAGTACTTAGAACCTTGCACGATGGCCACCCCGGCATCATGCGAATGAAAGCTCTCGCACGAAGCTATGCATGGTGGCCGGGCATCGACAAGCAAATCGAGACTTGGGTCAAAGCTTGTCATAGATGCCAGGAAGTGAGCAATGCTCCACCAAAGGCAATCCCAACCGAATGGGAGACACCACGGGGACCCTGGTCCTGTATTCATCTGGACTTTTGCTGGGCTGACCAAAGGCCACACCTTTTTGTTAACCGTCGACGCCTACTCGAATTGGCTCGAGATTCACCGTATGAGGAACACAACCACAGAAGCGGTCATCAAGAGACTGGAAAGACTGTTTGCAACCCACGGATTACCAGACGTTCTGGTATCCGACAATGGGCCCCAATTTACCGCGCTGTCCTTCGAGCAGTACCTGGCTGACCATGGCATCTGACATGCGCTCATTTCGCCTGTGCACCCTGCGGCCAACGGCAGGGCTGAGCGCATGGTCCAATTCGTTAAGAAAACTTTACAGAAATTAGACTACAACAACATCAACGAGAAAATCAACCAAATCCTTTTTCTACAGCACATCACACCTCACAGCGTCACCAACAAAACTCCTGCCGAACTGCTAATGGGATGAAAGCTCCACTCCCACCTCGACCGGTTACACCCAGATTACGAACCGGAAAAACCACTTGGATCCAGCGGCCGATACCGTACCTTCCAGGTAGGCGATTTGGTGTACGCTAAAAACCTATCGGGCGATCCGCTGTGGGTAGAAGCGACAGTAATCTGTGTAACTGGCCCAAGATCCTACCTTGTACAGTGCCCTGACGATAGACTATGGAAGCGCCATATCGATCAATTACGATCATGGCTCCGGTCAGGCACTTCTGAATTCCCTTTTGACCAAACTGAGGGGAGGGGGGGAGATACAGAAGAAGACGAATTTCAAATAGAGGAAAACCCTTTCGAAGGGAATGATAGCGAAACAGAGACACGGGAACTGGAACCAGGGATGGGAGTAAGTCCACCTCAGGGAGTTGCCGAAGATATTGGTGACAATGGAAACGCGAACTCTGAATCAGAGGCAACCCCTTCGCCAAACAACGATCTATCTCAGCGAGATTGCAGCCAAATGCAAAACGCACAGCGAAAATCAAAAAGACTAATAAAGCAACCATCCTACCTTAAGGACTATGTGACCACGCCCTGTAAACAGAAACCAGGGGGAAGGGGTGTTGTGAATGCATAAAGGTTAAATAAAGTTATCTTGAGCTTGGAGTCAAGTGCAGGGTTCTGGCCCTGCACTTCTGATTGGCAGGATTGGATTGGTATGTTCAGGGGAATCTGATTGGCCATTAACGGGGCATTCGTATTGGTTAATGGAGCTAGCGCTCCTGGATTGTTATTGGTTAAAATAGTTATTGGGTTGCCTATATAGGGAAGGCTATAGCAGCCATCCAGTTTGAGCTGTCACACCATGTAAATGAAGAGTTGAAGTTCACCGTTTCACCAGCTCGTCTCCATTCTTTCTCACCCATGCTTCAAACTTAACAGTGTCAAAACAAAGAAACATCAAACCCTAATTGTTCAGCTGGTCAGGACCAAAAAGCAGTGTATCTCCACATTTATTTATCTGGTTTAAATGTGCCTTTAGGAATCTTCTAAAGCAGGGGTGTCAAATTCACATAATCGTAGCATCATCACATGACATCTCATGACTTTCCCCCTCTTCGCTAAACTGGAAGTGGACATGGTCAGCATGTGATGCCCCCAACCTGCGGACGTGAGCTTAACACTCCTGTTCTAAGGTATAGGGCATAAAATAGTTTATACATGTGAAGTCACTGGTGATAAAGCTTTCTTTTTTGTCTATGTACTAATTTAGACCTCAAAATCAGAGTGACCTTTTCAGTCAGACCATCTTTGGTCACTCCAGTCATTTCATTTGAGGGAATTGAGAGATCCTGAAAGATAAATCTTTAGCTTTATCTTTTGTTCACCTTTCATCCTGAGCAATTGTGTGACAATGTTTTATGGGCTATTTTAGTTAGATGACTGGCTTAGCAACTGATTTATTTCACAGGAGAGATCAGTGGATTAATCACTTATACTTCTGCTTCAAAGCCTGCCAATCAAATCTGCTTTATTCATGAATAATGCTTCCTCTGACCATACTCTCTCTTTCCACAAATACTCTCAGCCTGTCTGAAATTTGCTACTGGGCAAACTGAGCTGCAAACTTCATAACATTTAAGCAAAGCAAAGAAAAAAAAATAGTTCCACAAATAGCTCAAAACTGTGTGTTTCCATATTCAGAACATTTGGATACTTTCAACATTCATAGCTACCTAGGGTTCTGTTTTCCCCCAAATTTTTCGTAAAACTATTTTTAAAAACTATAGTTGTTTAATTGCAGTGGTTGCCAACCAGTGGGGCCGGGGACCACGAGTGGTCTGTGAGAAAATTTTGGTGATCTGTAGAGAAATGTCACCCACAAAGCAATTAATCCAGTCTGTGTGGGACTACCCACTTGGCCCGCAGGAACACAAGGCTTGTGTCGCTTGCATTGTGCACAACACAAGACAGTGAGGGGAGGGGGGAAGGGCAGAGGGGGGGAACTTGCCCCACTCAGCCCATGTGCCTTGCCTGGCCTCCGGGCTGCTTCCTTCTGCTTGTTTCTTCTGCTTTTGGCTGGATGCAAGGAAAGGAGCAGAAGTCTTTCTTTCTCTCCCCAAACTCCACCAGAAATGAGTCTTTGGGACCCTGCAAGGCATCCTGCTCCAAGAGGCTGTGCCGGCATGACAGGACTCACAAAGACTCATTTCTGGTGGAGTTTGGGGGAGAGAAAGAAAGACTTCTGTTGCTTCTGCTGCTTTCCTTGCATGAAGCCAAAAGTCTCTCTCTCTTTCTCTCTCACCCTGAGATCAGAGCTGGAGATGGTATCCTGCAGTCCCGAAGAAAGAATGATCAATCGGTAGGAAAACGGGGTGGGGAATTTTCCTGCAGACTTTTTTGGGGATTTTCCCAGAGTCTCTGCTGCTTTCTGCAGAGACCCTGGGAAAACATCAGCAAGCCACTGTCAGCCAGAATTCATGTTAGTAGTCCATGGGATTTAAAATTATGAGTTTGGTGGTCCCTGAGATCCAAAAGGTTGGTGACCCCTGCACTAAAGAATGGAAAGGTAAGCTCTACTCTGTAAATTCCTTTCACAATTAAGAGAAGGTAATTCTGGGGTGATTCTTAGCAAAGTGCATTATATGTGAAGGTCTATATGTCCATTCCTAAGAGTGGATTGGATTTCTGAACATGTCTGAACATTTTTGTTGGTCTTTGCTTTTTTGCATCTGACCAATTTTAGACCAGTTTTAGACAAAAGGTGTGAGACCCACAGAGCCAAATCTAGCTGGAAGATTGCTATATTGGTAGAGAAATGTCCTGTGGGAAGAAATATCCATCTGGTCCAGTTCCAAGCTGGGAGAAAGACACTGGAAACATGGAGGCTACTTGGAAAGGTGGTTTAACGATGAAGCAGAACCACATGGCTTCTGGGCAGCTGACCATGTGGAGTTGAGAGTGGGTTTTTTTTAATACCTTCTTTTGGGGCTTTGCACTTGAGCTTCCTGTTCCTGTGCAAGAGCATGTCCTTTAATATTCTATTGGCTGTTGTCAGATTCCTATGAGGGTCATGCAAGGGTTATACAGCAATAGGCAAAGTACAAATCCTAGGAGTTTGTCTGAGCTCCCAGGTTTGGTTGAAGTTTGTGAGGGTGATGCAACGAAGGGGCTTGTGTTCTAAAAAAAGTGCTGGGTAATTCTTATTGTGGCTTAGTAGCCTTTTCCTACGTTGAAACTTGGGTGAGGATATTTGCTTATGAATAGAGTTATCTATCTCTTTATCTCTTAAGTGCTGACATCTGCTGTGGGATAATAAGAAAAGGTGGGGGTTGCTTTCGCCGTCTAAAAAAACATGTTTCTCCATTTCTCATCCAGAGAAATATAATATTCTCTGCCTTTTTAATATTTCTCAAAATATTTCATTCTTCTAGGAGAGGGGTGGGTGCTATCTTTCTACAGTCTGATTCAAAAGGTCCCCTCTCAGTTCCTAATGGATACAATTCCCCAAATAATACATCCTGTATATTTCTGTTTATACGGTGTTACAGGCATCATCAGTAAGATCCTCAATAGTATCCACCTCTGGAACAACCCAGATAAGCTGTGTCCCATTCTACATCCTTGCTACCACCTACAATAAAATTGTATTTAAGGTTCAATTCACATGCCAAATTCCTTATCTGCTTCTGCCTAGCCTGACAGATCGGCTCCAAGTTATATAAGAAACTGCTGCTTTGAAAAGATAGTCACAGGTGATGGGGAGGCTGAAAGGGCTTAACCTTTAAGATCTTCTCCTGAGTGTAGGAATGGATGAGCCATTGGTAAATTAGTCCCTGACATTTCTCTTGTTCTCCAACATTCTTTCCCTTTTTTTTCAGAATTCCAGTGAAGTAACCAAGCCAGTCATTTCATCTTGAGACATTATTCTGTCCAGATTAATTGAGATATGGCATGGCTGTTGCATTTTTCTATTATAATTCAGCCTAGCCTGAGAATCATGGGTTGTTACCTTTCCCTTAAAGACACAGCCTGGGGTTGGACTGTAGTTGTGCTTTACCAAATATGATTCTAGTTTCACTTCAGATTCTTCTCAGCAAGGCAGGGAATTAAGCCTGAGAACAGCAAACTGTAGTCTGATCTCCCCCATCCCCAAATTAAAGTCTGAAGAAAACTTTCCTTGGGCTGGCAAATAATGCAATGGATTTATTTATTTATTTTGCAAAATAACTGGGAATACAATCCACAGTCCACCAGCAGGTTCTCTGGATGATCATTCTAAAGATGACCTTTTGAAATGTCCATGAAAAAGTGCTTTTGATGAAAGCTTGGAACACTATTTGTGGAGACAAATCTAAATAAATATAGATGTTCTTTCTTCTGTGCTATTTTTCTCAGAATACACTATGTTCTGATATAGTGCAGTATAAAATTTGCAAATGGCAAAGCTATCAGTCAATCAATAGAAGAATTAGACCCAGAAATTAGATCTATCTCATTCTTTAAATGTTCCTGTTTTATATGAAATACATTGTCCTCTTCTCTGTGTATTAATCCACACCAACCTTATGAACAGAGAAGGCCCAGGCAGATAGTGAAAGCTAGCATTACTGGCATATTGGTCTAGAAATGCAGTATTTATTTTATTTTTATTTATTCAGTTGTTAAACCAGCCAATAACCAAAGCTCTCTTTGAAATGGTTTACAATAAAATATCCCAGAACATGTAAAATATACTAGCAGATAAAACTACCAAATAAACTAGGCAGTTGCACTATAGCTAGAATTTAAAACATAGGGACATGGCAGGAGATCTTGAGTGATTTCTTGAACCATGTATATCATCTTGTAAAATACATAGTCATATAGGTACACTGTAAATTGAATTTAAAAAAAGGAAAGTCTCTCTCAAAATCTTGAATCTGATCTTGAAAAGTAGCTTGAGGTACAGGTGATGAAAGTTTTATGTATTCGTGTCCAAGTTCTATATATATGTTCACACAACTTCAGCACTGTTGTATGTTATCTCAAATTGTCCCCAAAACATGCACATGCCTGTTTCCACGAGGTGCAAAGAATCAGGATCATGCTAAAGCCGCAGAACAGGTAGTCCTTGACTTACAACAGTTTGTTTAGTGATCATTTAAAGTTACAACAGGACTGAAAAAAGTGACTTATGACCATTTTTCACACCCATGATCGTTATAGTATCCCCATGGTCATGTAATCGAAATTCAGACTCTTGACAACTGACTTATATTTATGATGGTTGATGTGTCCCAAGGTCACGTGATTCCCTTTTGAGACCTTCTGACAAGCAAAGTCAATGGGGAAGCCAGATTCACTTCACAACTGTGCTACTATGTTAACAGCAGCAATGGATTCACTTAACAATTGTGGCAAGAAAGGTCATAAATAGAGGGAAAATTCACTTTAACAAATATCTCGCTTAGCAAGAAAAAATTTGGGATCCATTATGGTTGTATACCAAGGACTACCTATATAAAAGATTTATTCAAGCCCTAGACACAAAATCTGGACAACTAACAGCACTAAACTGGACAAGGGTCAAGGGAATTCAACAGGAGTTGGACTTGAATCTCTTGTGGCAACTAAAGACTCTAAACTGATGACACATTTAACTCCCTCCTGTTCTGCCTGCTCTGCTCCTACAGCTTCCATACATCCATAAAGTTTTCTCTACTTTTCTTCCAATGCTTCAAGCATATAAAGAAAAAAAAGGAAAGAAATATTTCTGTCAAAAAAAAAAAGAAAAATCCTCCAAGTTCAAAGTGAGATTTTTTTTAGTCAGGAAATATATTTCAATGAGAGTTAAACATTTTAAACCCTTCAGTGTGTGATCTGATTAACTGATAGTGATATCGACAACTCACACAAACAACCATGTGTGAACGGGAGCTTATAAAGAATATGTTTGCTTAGCAATTTATTAAGAAGAAATTACTGTATGTCATGGCAGACAAAATTTCAAGCTGAAAATTTTAGCCCTTCCTATGATCCTGAGACACTGATGAATATTTTCTTTTTAATAATATGCCTGTCACATTCAGCAGTCACCAAGTCCAGGGAGTAAAATGCTATTTCTGAAACATGAAAAACACCTTTGAGGCTTATAGCCTCTTTCTCCTCTCACTGGTTATAATAATTAACAAGAGAAACTGCTGGGTAGCATGGGTAGTTGGGAAGCAAGGAAAAAAAAATGTATGGCCGAGGTGGAATTGCAAACAAATATCTCTCAGAGTTAAAGAGCATGTTGGATTTTTATTTTATTTAGCATGAACATTTCTTTTTATTAAACTAGCATTAATTTCTACCAGCACTGAATCTATTTATTTAAATATTTTTACATCATCCCTCTCTCAATTTGATCCTTTCTGTGTGAGCTCATTCCAAATGGGCAAGCTGGGAGGTGCAAAGATCAAGGCTATTCATGAGCATAGAAGATTTATTCAAGCCTCTAACACAAGAATCTGGACAACTGAAGTTCAACACTAAATTGGCACCAGATAACAGAATTCAGGAGGGTTTGCAGTTGTACTTGGAGCGCTTGTGAGAACAACATGATTCTAAAGTACTGATGCACTTCACTCTGCCCCTAAGTTTGCCTGCTCTTCTCCTAAACAGTGCAGCAATGGAAAAAGTGTGTCTCCTAGGCTTCAGGTGGCATTGTTTTCAGAAAGCAAACCTGCAACATGCCCACCTTGTGATCACATGACATGGGCAGAATTAGCCAGGAGAGGTGGTACCACAGTAACTTTCCCTTATGCCTTTCCTAAATTCCACTTCAGACTAACTAGTCAAATCGTCTTTAGAGTTGGAGCCAAACTACCTGCGGCCCTCATTCCCTTCTTGAAGTCCTCTCCAATAATCAGAGGGGCATTTTCTGGAGAGCAGCCCTTTGGATAGCCTTCCTAGGAAAACATATGAACTGATAGAAAAGAATATTGGTAGCTCAGGGTTGAATTGAGGGGTCCTTGGTACTCTTTGAATTTGGTGTTTTCTTGTTGATGCTTCATTATCAAATCAGGTAACATTATCATGACGTTACCTAGTTTGGAAATGAAATTTCTGCAAGACATCCCCAAACTCAAACATCCCACAAAGTATGAACATTATAGTAAAATCATTTTAAAAGACTATAAAAATATGTTAAGAAGAAAAACTGTTTAGAATTTTGGAAAAGAAATGACATATTCCACTTCTGCTCTATTCTGCACTATTTCCCGGTCAATGAGTCCTTGCTGCCACTAAAAATATTAATTTTGATCTCATTCTGCTAAGAGGTTGCCCTCTCTTAGGAACAGTATGTTTTTTTAATATGGTATTTAAACTGAATAGAAAGCCAGTTTGGTAAAGTAGTCAAGGCAGCAGCCTAGAAACTGTAACACCTGGAGTTCTTAATCCCACCTTAGCTGAAGCCAAGCTGGATAACCTTGAGCCAGTCTAGGTCTAAGAAGGAGGTAATGGCAAATCACTTCTAAAAAACCTTGTCAAGGGAAACTACATGGATGTGCCCAGGTATTTGCAAGGAACTGACTTCCCTCCCCTCTCCTTCCAAATTAAGATGATATATATTACACAGGCACACACAGCAATGCATCAACATCTACAGATATCTCTCTAGAGGGGCATTTGCAGAAAACACAGAAAACTGTGAATGCTTGTTAAAAACTTCCCTACAGTGTCAAAGGAAGGAAATATAGCTGAGTGTCCAGCACAGAAAAAAATCTGGGTTTCAACCTCTGACACCAGGTTGGATAAAACTCCTAGGGAAATACTGGAGAATCACAACCAGTTAGTGTAGATGTTACTCGTGGATGCTCTGCGTAGGTATAAAACAGTATCACATATACCTGAAGCAAGTACTGTCCATGTGAATAGGCATCATTATCTCTGACTAGTATCCACAGCTAGGATTAAGAAAACAGTAAAGGGATGCAGTTGGGGAACCACATGTTGTTGTGTTTCGCTGGCAGCAGGTGAAGACTGCTGAGGTCTCAGAGAGCGAGGACTCGGATGAGGGGCTTGTGTTTGATGCAGGGATGGGGCCAGGACCATCAGGGAGTGGAATGCTGCCTTCATCACTAGCAGCAGTGATGAAGAGGCCCCCGAGGAGCCTGTGCCCAGTGTGTGTGCATGCAGGGCTGCTTGAAGGAAAGAGCAGCTGCAGCATGGGCAACTTGGGAGGAAGGCTGCAAGGTAATGGCCCCTCCCTTAAGAGATAAAAGCTAGCTGAGATACCAGAGTTCTTTGCAGGAAGCAAATAAGTTTTTGCACTCAAGCCTTGTGGATGTTGGTTGGTGTTTGGAGACTCTTTGTGTTTGAAATATTTCTTTGTAACTTTATCTAGAGCTCCTGGAAGCCTTGAACAACCTTGGCAAGGCTTGTTTTTTTATCAGAAACAATTAGTTTGAAACAGCCTTTTAATCATAAAGGAACGGAATTCGTAAAGAATCATTAAAAGGTTTTGCTGTTACCTCTGTTTCATGTTGGTTTCCTTGGAACAAGGTTTGGGTCAGAACACATGTATATTGCTCTACGGACCTTTGTATTTGGACCCTAGAGGAGAAGGAAAACAGGGCATCGAATTCTCCACCAACACCGTATGATTAATTGATTCCATAAAAATGTTCAGTTTAGCATCTATGTTTTTTTAAAAAAGCAGACCAGGTCCATTGTCAAGGATAGTCTAACAATTTCCTCTGGCATTTCGCAAATCAGAAAGTAAAACAAGCCATAAACCAGCAGCTGAAAAACTCCGGGCTTGTCATTTTGATGCTGGTTTGAACAGACGAGGGCACTTGCCCTTCAACCTACATGGGTAATGCAATTGGCCAAAAGGCAAATAGAATAGGCTGTGTGGTTCAAAGCCCCCAAGGCTCACTGACCTTTATGAAGAAGAGATATTAACATATATTGATGCTGCTGGAAATGCAGGATGCAGGCATCGCCATTGTAGATGAAAGCTGCACTTTGTCTTGTCTAGCAAGTACCCTCTGACAGCAACCGGTGTGCAAGGCTTCATTGGAATGCAGAGCTGGGAGAAGCACAGTCCAAATGGAAGATTGCTCCCCCAGGGAGAAATGCAGCATGGAAACCATTTTGCTACAAATCAAGCTCATTGTCCACGTTTCACTTTTTAACATTGATGCACATTTAATTTACCAGCATAAAAAGGTAATGAATCACATGACATACTGTATTGCTCATGTAAAGCTTTCTATCCAGAGGCACGGCTGCTAGTGCAAGTTACACACACAGCAATATTGCTTTGAGAAAATTATGTATATGCCGCTGGTTAAGGGCCTTGATTGCATTACAAATGCAATCAAAGAAGGTCCTAGGAAGACAAATATTTTGTTTCAAGGAGAACGGGATACCATTATTAATGCTCTAGAAAAATAATTGTGATAAAACATATATACCATAAGTGCAACAGAAAAAAAGATCTACTCTAGTTCATTTTTTTACTCTTACTAGGATCTCTCTCAATCCTGGATAGCCTTTCTGGTACCAGTCTGTCCTCCCTAAATTACCTCATGGCCTTTTCTCAGTATCTTTGCTAAAGAATTTTGTCTTTATTTTTTTTCATTTATTTATTTTGTCAAAGCCTGTGGGCGTGCATAAGTGCATAAGTGGCATGCATAAGTGCACAATTGTGCCTACCGTCCCTGTCCTATTGTCCCCATTTATTCGTACTTATTTCCTGTATTCTTACTCATGTTTATACTTATATCTA